>CM074505.1:10360216-10607036 GCA_037389245.1 Oryzias sinensis | reverse complement strand
ACAACCTGTTTTTCTTGAACAGAAAGCGTCCTTGACTGTGAGTTTGTAATTCCTAGATGTAAAGCATTAAAATGCATGAGAATTTGTCTATATTCAGTAATCAGGCAAAAAAAGGATAAATTGATTAAATGAATACAGTAAAAAAAATTGTATGCTGGTTTTCCTGTCAATACATCTACCTCTGAATATCAACTCATATGTGCAATATTCATTCCATTCTACTGTACAGTCTTGTGTATTATTTTTTTATACAGTATTTTTAATATTGTTGGAAAAGAGCTGCTGGAAAGAAAATTCATTGTGCACTGCATAATAACAATAAAAGATTCTGATTCTCGATACTCTATAGTTCCTTTGCGAATAACAATATTTTCAGATGCGACTTAGAAAACCACCCAAATGAACAAATTCTTTTCTTTATACAAAAAGCACCCACTTCCACCTAAAATGAAAGAAACACATTTTGAAATAATATCTCAAATTTACCCTGCTGGAGATTTTTTACATAAAAGATAAAAATTTCAATCAGAACCATGCATATTCTGTTCATCTGAAACTGAAACATTAGAACATCTCTTTTACAGTTGCAACCAGGTTAAAATATTTTGGACTGATATTCACAATTGGTTGTCACTCAAATTTTTAAATATTCCTTTTTTTATTTTTCCTTATGTGATGTTCTTTTCTATATGGAAAATCTGGACCCAGGAATTTCTGATGTCATTAATGTTGTTATTATTTTATGCAAACATTTCATTCATTTATGTAAATGGAAAAATACATGCCCTTTGTTTAGGATTTTTTTAAATTATTTTTCTGATTATTATAAGTGTCTTAAATCCATTCCTAACAAAAACAAGAAAACTACAGTAATTTATCAAAATATATCAAAGGTATTGTTATTTTGAATTGTTTTTGCCTTGCCTTTGCCTATTATTTTAATTTTATTTTATTTTATTTTCTATATGTGCAACAAACGTTATAGTTTGTTCACCCTAACTTAGTTTGTATATGAGCATCTATAAAAAATTAAAAAATTAAAAACAACAACAACAAAGAGGTATACACTTTATTAAAAATATTACTGTTTTTTATTTTTTCGGTCTTATGTTTGTTTGATATTAAAAATTGTTTATTGGGCAAGTGACTGTGAATTTCTGTAAATTGTAAAAAGTACAATAAAGTTTGTTGGGGGAAAAAAGATTAACAATATTGTCAGCTTTATTTGGCTATTTTCACACGCCAACGGCGCCATCTAGTGGATTAGGGCTGCAACTGGATCTTTATTGGGGGCTGCTGTGTTGAGCAGTCGACATTGGATCCGAAGATCACAGGCAGGTTCCAAGTGGTTTTGGGTAAGACGTGAAACCCACGTGACGTTGCTCCTGGTTGCCCTGTATTGCAGCTTTGCTACTATCGGTGTGTAAATTGGACTTTAAAAAGCTTTTTAGCTTTAACAAAGGAAGAAAAGCGCTCTTAGGGATTACAGCCATTTATGTTTATTTATTGTTCGATAATATGTAGCTAAACAAAGAGAAGTACATCTGAAAAATTCATATGTTCTAACTCCACGTATTTTGTAATGCAGATTTTTAAACAAAAAGTTTCGCGACGAAGTGGTATGGTAGCGTGGCCGAGCGGTCTAAGGCGCTGGATTAAGGCTCCAGTCTCTTCGGGGGCGTGGGTTCGAATCCCACCGCTGCCAATACTTTTCTTTGTTTTCCCTTAAATGTCAAAAACATGTCATATATATTTAATTACTTATTTTTTTGCTTATTGAATAATAACTAAAATTGATAATAAGGTGTCCAGCAATACACAAATACGAAAAACTCCTATAAGCACAACACGCATGCCTAGTTTCAATAGAATGTGTAACGTTTACTTCCGAATGTAAAATGAACAAATGCAATTATTACATTTAAATTGCCACGATAAATATTTTATTAAAGGCATATTTTCGAATTTATTTACAGGTAAACACAACACAATTTAATCAAGAAGTTTAAACCTAATTCTTAAGGAGACTACTTGCATTTACTACTAAAAAGTATAAAATATAGAGTCAACAGTGGCTTCCGCACTTTCAGCTGAAAGCGTCGGTGGTTGTCAAAACTTCGAGGTGAAAAGGAGCACGTGAATGCAGCACCGTTGGACGCGTCGGGGGAAAGAGGAAAGAAAGGAAGCAAGAAAGGAAGGAGCCCTGCTGAATTCAGCCTCGCAGTCTTGGCGCCAATCCGATTTACATAGAAAATAAAACGTTTGGATTGGATATTTTTAACCATTTAAGTTGTTTCTAAACGAAACACAGATCGGTGTTGTGTCGAGTTAGCTTTGTTGGCACTCTCTTCTATTGTCAGACTCAGAGACTGGCCCACTTTTACTGTCGATACTTTGCTTTTACTCTGCTTCTTTAGCTAAGCGCCGGGACAAAGAGGTGTGTTTCTCCTGGTGACTGACAAGGCACATCGGGGGGAAAATGGGGGTGAGTGACGAATGTTTTTGTTGTTTATGTGCGAGGTGACATAGTTGTTCCGGGGTTCGTAATCACCCCCGATGATGAGAGGCGAGAAAGGGGAAAATGAAACGAGGAGGAGGAGGAGGAATGAGGAGATGGTGGATGGATGTGGTTTTAGGGTCTTTGAAGCTTTTCCGTTTTAGCTGCTTAGCATCGCATCGTTAGCACCAACACAAAACACAACACGTCATTTTAAAACAACCTTTACGGAATGCTTTTGCATATCCGACTCGTAATTATGCGGCATTGTTAGCTACAGTGCGTTAGCCGCCGTCAGAGGCATCATTTGTTCATGAAGCTAGCTAGCTGTTTATGCTAATCACTAATGTGCTCCTATTCATAATTACTAACGAGGCCCAAATGTGATGTATTATGTAAAAAAGCGACACTTGTTGGATGCTATTCTTTATTTACAGATAGCCAGGCCTATATAAGGCTACATTGCTGAGTACTAGTCTTTTACTTTGTCTCCCACTTTCACTATTTGGATTTTTTTAAACCCATCCACGTGTTTCGTCGGCTCAGACTGAAGCCTCAGTGTGCCTGGTACAGAGTTAATGCTTGGGGCTAAAGTTGGACACTAATGGCATTCCTCCTCGTAATGGTTACCTCGTTATTTCAGGCTGAAAGTGAAGGAATTTAGCTCCCCTCCTGCACCCTGAACACACCATGGTAAACTTGATTCACGTGTTGTAAATGGATTAGTTTCTGCATGCAGCCAATCAATTTAGTTTATTTCAGCATGCCATGCATGCAGTGAACTAAACAGAGTAATTAATATTGTCGTGTAGCCAGACATGTTTATTTATAGCAAATAGATAATGACACTTTTTTTTTCTTCTTTTTCCCCTTTTTTTCACTGTAATCCACTTAGTGATTTTTTTTTTGCTAGTCAAGTCTGCCAGAACATTGGTATAAGAGCAACATTTCCAATTATGTAAGCCCACACTAAAAGCTGTTTTCAGCATCAACTATATGCACTCGGCATTGTTTCAAAATGAGCAATCAAAGCACAGGAAATCTGCTTTTTTTTACAGTTAAAGGTACAAAATAAAGTCAGGAATTTATTTTTGCAATGACTGAATGTTTGCTTGTCCTCCTGACTCTACTCAGCTTTTTCCCCCCTGGTCATTTGATTTGTGTTAAAAAAGGAATGCATACTGTGTCACAACTACTTTTAGTCATAATAGGAGTACTGCTTATACCTAAAATAGTTTAAAAAATATACAAGGCTACTTGATCAAAGTCAGTTTCTTTGTTTTGCGTATTTGTTTTAAAGACCTGCTTAGTGAAAAAAGTGTTTTTGTTTCACATATTCTTGGGACATTCTTTTGACAATGGAAGACATGTATAAAGAAAATTGAGCTTAGATGAACATTTCTTAGTTTTCCCTGATTCAAATTGTTGTGAATCAGGAGCAGATGAAAAAGTGCTGTTTGAAAAAAAATGCTATTTGTGATGTAGAAAATACACTGCTTGGGCCACAAGCTTCCTGCTCCTCGCCATTCTGATGCATCCTCTTGCAGACATGTACATCCTGTACGTCTTTGTTTTCCTCATCTAAACTGACATTTGACTCAAAATTGTAATAATAACACCCGCCATTTCTGTTGCCCTCGTAATGAATGACTGGGGGTGTGACGGGCTGTAAGATAGCGGGAAAGTGTGTAAAAAGGGAGCTCTCAGTTAAAGGTGATCATCGGTGGTGGTGGTGGTGGGGGGGTACTGCTGCTCTGCAGAAACTATATTTTAGCAAGCCACACATAATTTTTTAATATGGCTGAAAACAGTACAATCATGATTTAAAAAAAAACACAAGGAACACTTTACAACAGATCATTGGAGTGGGTCTTTAAGCTTTTTTAAGATGCAAAAATGTAAATCGTTCTTTTAAACCAATTAGTAGGACTTCAGATTTTGTTAAATAGTTGTGGGACAATGCTTCATACCAGATTTCAGCCACTAAATTCCAAAATTTTTCCAGCGTAATAGTCATTATCAGAGGATTGTCAAAGATGAACACGTAAAGCACAAATAAACTTAGTTTACTTCCTTCTTTAAATGGGTAATGACAGAAAATTCTATATTCAATCAATCATTTCTGATTTTATTGTCTATTTTTGTAAAAATGAGTAGCAAAAAACCATAGATAATCTTTAAAGACGCACTCCGATCATCTTTTGAGCTATTTTAAAAGCATTTCCAGTGCCTCCACTTCTCGTCACCCATCTGTTTACATGCTCTCCTGCTAGCTTGCAGCCCCTCACAACCCCCACTCTATCATTACCAGTGCAACAAAATGGAAAACAGTACTGAGTCAGATTCCAGCTCAGATGAGGAAAACAAAGACATTCATGGATCTATTTGTCTGCAAGTGGATGCATCAGAATGGAGCGGAGCAGGGAGCTTATGGCCCACTCTGTATATTTTCTACGTCACAGATACATTCTTTTTCAAATTGCAATTTTTTTCATCTACTCCTGATTCAAAATGATTTGAATAAACTAATGCCCAAAAAATGCAAATTTAAGCTTATTTCTTTACATCCGAAAAATTCCACAAGAACATGTTAAAAACTCTAATAACAGCCCGCACCTTTGAAGCGTCTTCTTTGTTGTAAGGTTTGAATATTGACAACTGTAATATGTAATGTCAAGTTTTTATGATACGTTTGTGTGAAATCTGTTTAATCAAAAATAGATCAAGTTACTTATCTTTTATCCCCATTTCCCTCTTTGATATGTGCTAACGGATCATTTTCCTCTTTATGAATGGTGTTCAGAGAAAATCTAACAGAGCAAAGGAGAAGAAGGCGCGACGTCTGGAGGAAAGGGCAGCTATGGATGCAGTGTGTGCCAAGGTGGATGCTGCTAATAAGGTAATTTGGAAGCAAAATAATTGATAATAGATTGGTTTGTGGAATCTTTTTAAAAAAAATATTTTACATCGGTTTTGTCAATAAACTGTCTGTTTGGATTGTGTTTTAGTCTGTCGAGGAGGCTAACAAGCATGACAGATCCAGCTACAGGACCATATGTTTCTTTATGCATAATTAACCCCCATATTCAGAACCTACCCAACTAGAATGCAGAGTTCCAGCAGCTTTGGGGTCAGGTCAGAGTAAAGTGAAATCAAATCCCGCACACCTGTTGGTCACTCGCTGCACCCTCTCCCTCAACAAGCTCTTAGCAGCGCTCTTCTGGGTTTATTACCATTTACTCCATCCCAAAATGGCTCTCTTTGTTTCTTGCGGTTGTCTTCCTGCTTTCTCTTCACTGCTGATCAAACAGAGACTAAATGCACCAGTCAATCTTGACTCGGAGGATTGTTTGCTGTAAACAAATGGCTCGTTCAACATTTTTACGGACGTCTTTTCAATTATAAATGACAATGAGGGCTATTTTCTACTACTTTACAGTTTCATCGATATCAATGTCAGCTGCTGGTGTTTAAAACCAAAAAGTTTTATTTTTTCTTTTCTTTTTTAAACTTACAATGCTAGCAGATTCCCCACGCTGTCAAATTATGTTTTGTCTTTGTGTCGAGCCCATTTTGCACCTGCTCACGAACCTGAAGTTGTTTTAGATATAAAAATGTAAACAGAATCTTAAGTGTTGTTAGTTTTGTTTTTTAAGAGATTTAACTTTGTTTCTCTTTGTTTTGTAGCTTGAAGATCCGCTGTCTTCTTTCCCAGCCTTCAAGAAATATGACAGAAATGGGTAAATATTGTTTTTTACATTTCCTTTTTTTCCCTCCTGCCCTATTGGATGTATATGAGAACTGGACTGAGTGAACCCCTCCTCGCGTTCCAAACAGGAAGTACACGCCAGCTCCAAGATGCCAGAATCCCATAGACTTCAGTTGAGAAATAAACAGCTGTTAGTCATTATATTTGTCAGAATAATCATCTTTTCTCTGAAATTTTTCTTTTACGAGCTCTTCCTAATCCTCATTTTTTTTCTGTAATGCAAGTTACGCCTCAACGAAAGCATCTGATCTCACGTTGAACGTTCGAAACCTTTGATTGACAGATTTTGTGTAGCCTGCATTCAAGTTGTAGGGGTGGGGCCTGTCATCAAGCTCACTCCTGATTGGCAAGAGTGGTATGGAAACCAATCTGGCAACCAGTCTTGCCATAGAAATGGGGACTCAGACCGACGGCATCATCTGGCTTCAACATGGCAACGTCCATATTGCAAAAAAATTGCCACTTAATTAACTTCATTTGATTGGAGCAGGAAGTAAGCCGTTTTCTGTGGGTGATGTCTAGAGCTTTGACGGTGTGGGATTTTTGATCAATGCGGTGATGAAGCAGCGAGAGTCGCGGTTAAACACCCCCCTTGTCTGTGTATTTAATCTGTAAACATTACAAGTACTGAAACATGGCAAGCAGTTAATTATAAATCAGACACACACAAAAACATCCCCCATAATGTTTAACGGACTGTCCCTCCCTTGCGCAGGAGGATGCGGGCTTTGTCCCCCAGAAACCCTTGAAGTTTGAACATAGGACTCCCGGAAAAAGTAAATTATTAGCAAAGATGAATGTGTTTATTATAGTTTATATATATAGTTTATACATTATAGTATTATAGTTTATATATTATAGTTGAAATCACACACCGTATGCAGTCCTCTAACTTTCAAAAAGAAAAGGAAAAAAACGTGCTGAGTGATGAGTCATCACCGCGGTGATACGGTTATCGTCACACCCCTAGTGATGTGACACTCAGACCAGTTCTCATCTGCAGTCAGTGGAATGCCCCCGTTTGTAGTGCTGACTTGCTTGAGCTCACAGTTGTCCCTCTTTTCAGGCTGAATCTGCAGATTGAGTGCAGGAGAGTGACCTCTCTCAACCCGCTGTCTGTGGAGTGGGCCTTTGAACTCACCAGGGCCAACATGCAGGCACTGTAAGAGGTTCCTTCTGTTCACATTTTTGTCCGCGCAGCATGAACTGTTTGTTTGTGAGTCAAACACGGTGGAAAAGCAGGGCGTAGGAAACACATGCTGTGTATTTTTCTCCGTAGATACGAGCAGAGTGAATGGGGTTGGAAGGAGAGGGAAAAGAGGGATGAGATGTACGATGAAAGGGCGTGGTACCTGCTGGCCCGTGACAGCGATTCATCCCCCGTGGCTTTCTGTCACTTCCGGTTTGATGTGGAGTGCGGAGAGGAGGTTTTGTATTGGTAAGGCCGTCATCACAGTGTTTGTGGATTTTGGGGTTCGTTTGTTTGAGCTTCAACACGTTTCCTGACTCCGCAGCTACGAGGTTCAGCTAGAGAGCAAAGTGCGCAGGAAAGGGCTGGGGAAGTTCCTTATCCAGATACTTCAGCTCATCGCTAACAGGTAAAACCTCCAGTCCCTGTTTTAGTCACACTGGTTTTTATTAAAGTGACTCCCAGCAAAACACTCACAACATAATGCAGTTTAAAGCAGTGATCTCTGACCTTTTTAAGGGCACGGATTGGTTTGATGCCAGACAGTATTCTTACTGTACAGTCGCTGGTACTGGGCATGAGTCAGCTTTTTATTAATGTCAATTATTTTTTATTCTCTTTTAACTGCACACTTTCCCTTAACCCAGGAGTCTTCAACCTCGGTCTTTGGAGCCACATATGCCCCCCCACCCCCTCTCCCCATCGCTTTGGCTTCATTGCCAATAATAAAATGGTTGTAGTTTTAAGAAGTGTTACTTATTCTTCACGATTTAATTTGACTTAGTCAGATATTTGAATTTGTGACTGAAGTGCTTCTCTAATGCTGCGTACACACCGGACATGTGATGCGCATTCAAGAACCCGTTAAACAGAGGCTCTTGAAGGGCCTTTTAGCATAGACTGTTGCTACCCGATACTAGCGCATGTGCCAACAGTTTGAATCTCTGGACTCTTACTCCAGAATTTAGCTTTCACAGCTCTCTTCCGACACACGAAAGACTTGGTGTCATAGTTCCTGCCGGGCACAAACCGCACTTATTAATTTCTCCTCCATGATCAATTTTCAAACGGTTGGCACTTCCGTGAATTGAAAAGGACCTTACCCATACATCACTACCAAATCCAATTGGCACAATCTACCTGTCTGGTCAAAGTTCAACTGGTTTAACTTTCAACACGGATTTTGTATGTAGATAACGGTCGCAGAAACTTGAATAGCTACGCGTGAACGCAAGAGTTTTGAACGCTGAAGCTCAAAACTTGCATATACACGCTTTTACATAGACTTTTCATTGGAAGGGACCACTTAAATGTGCGTTTTGGAGCCCAGTGTGAATGTAGCTTAACAGTAAAATAAACAATGTAAAGTGAAAAATGAACATTTCCCTCAGTGATTAAGCCTCAACCTCTGAAGGAGAGTTGATTTTCATTCTCAATAAAAGATCTGCAGTTGGTTAAAACTTATTATTTTTGTTTTACACTAGATTTTGTTTAGGCACCATTAAAATGTTGTCCATTTTTCAGCATATCCCTTCCGGGGTTTCCAGAGTAAATCAGCTTTCACTGATTTGCACGGGCAGAGATTTTTTACACCCTCCCTGACACAAAGGGTTGTGAGGAGCGGTACAGGGAAGCCCAGTCTTGGGGCCCCCTTGTGGATACATAGTTGGGCAGGAGCATGGAGGGTCTTGGCCAAGGCGCCACACTGGATGAAGCTCATCGCAGTCCCTGGAACACAAACTCTGGTTTCCCATGCACCTGGCCGTCACGCAGGCAGCTGAGCCATCCAGCCGCCCACATAGGACCTATTAAAATGTAGCATAGATTTTCCCGTAGGATTAAACCTTAATTGTTAAAGTGGAAGCTAAAAAGAAAGCAGACAACACTAAAAAGCCTTGATTGACTTTTAAGGTGTTGTGGATAACCGCAACATAAAGAGATGACAAAACTATCACAAAAACTTAAATTTCCTAAATATAATAAATGTAAATTCACCGTGTTTGCAACACTATTTGTAGCGTCTTCTTAAAAAGACCCTTTTTCCTGAAAAATTAAATGATGTAGAATACACCACAAACCAAATGGACCACTAAATGCATTTCTGATATTTTTCTGTTACACTGATGTCACCATGGATTCTCACGGGTTAACATCACCTCACTACTTTGTAATGTAACCCTGGTTTTCAGTGACAGAGGTCAAAGGTTTCCTGTAGGTCTTCTGCACATTAACAGTCTTGCAGCTATTTTGGTCCATCCTTCCATGGAGATCTTCTCAAGAGCTGGTTTCCACAGGTTTTGGATTGAGGTTCACATTGAACTGTACCCGTAAAGAACCTGACCCTGGGCTCACACTGCATCCGTTCCGGCTGCGGTGCGGCCGCCGGCGTATTTACTTAACTTGAAAGTGCAAGAGGCAGTCAACTGGCGCTCCAAAACCGTTTTGTTTGCTGCAAACTTTGGCTGTACGCCGGTGCGAGCTGGAGCCCTTTTTTGTGTTGGGGCAAATTAACGACATAAACCAGAGATCGTGCAAGCGAGTGTAAAGAGCATCCGGTACAGTTTTCAAAATAAAACCCATTTTCCGCTGTACTCGCTAAATTTTCATCGAGGTGTAAATATTACATCATATCCGCTGACGCAGGGTTACAAAGTGTTTGGTAGAGCGTCATATCGGTCATATAACACCATGGATGACGAGAGGCTGATCGCAGAGGTCAGACCCCGCCCTTCTCATCCTTTATGATACCGCACATGCTTTTTATAAGAATATCAACAAAAAGAACAGCGCCTGGGCTGCAGCAGGACTGCGGCCATCCGTAGCCATTATGAGTCATCTGCCGCCACCGGAGCCGGACTGGACAGTGTGAGCCCAGGGTCACAGACCACCTTCTTCTTTTTAGACTCCCTATACATTTATCTTTAGTTTTTGTCTTTCTTATCAAGTCAATCTTTATTTATGTAACACTTTTTATACCTAATGTTATTACACCAAAAATAAATGGTATAAAATAAGCACAACAATTTAAAACTCGCCCCTCCCACTCCCCATCCCAACAAACAAACCTCCACAAAAAAAAGGTTTCAGTGTTGAAAAATAAACTGCATCCACTGTTGCATTGTCATACTCAGTCACACGGAATTAGGATTTGTGTTTTAGAACATGATTAAAAATATGAATCAAAATAACGAAAGTCCGTTCAGGGAACAACAAACTTTGAAGACTTTATTCTATATTTTTGCTTTGTAGGTCTCCAGTATCGTACTACAACAGTTTGCATGTTTTTGTGGATGTAATTTTGAAAGAGCTCTTCTTCATTTTTGGGTCTAGTACACAGATGAAGAAAGTGATGTTGACGGTCTTTAAACACAACCATGGGGCTTTCCAGTTCTTCAGAGAAGCTTTACAGTGAGTACAGAAACCCATGAAAGCATATCCATCATTTCTGACTGTCTTTCTTTCTATAGCATTTTATTTATTTCACGCAAAACAATTACATCAAAGAAGAAATACAACAGATAGCTTACACGAGCAATTATTACATTTTAAAGGCAAAGGCAAAGATTTTTCAAATGTAATAGACATTTTTGGTTGCAATGTTTTCTTGTTTATCGAGGGAGTTGTTTTTCTAAAAATAACCCATGATAAAATTCTCAAAGTAGGATTACAGATGTTTTATGGCTGTAAAACCCCTCACTACACACTTTATATGCTTTTCTCAGAAAGACAAAAGATTTTGCACTTTTTCTTTTTTTTTCAAACTCTTAAAGTTCAAACCTTTTGTAGAAAAATAAGTCCAGTCCAAAAACCAAGATCTGATTGCAGTTGAAGATTTATGTAGATTTTGGCGAGCTGAATACATTTCTATAGGAGACACGGCATGGAGAAGATTTGATACAAGGTCAAAAGCCAACAAGGATGCAGAACGGCATTCAAAATTGCACACAAGAAACAGTGAGACCTCAAAAGGCGGACCGCTATAAAGCGAGGGACCGCTATATTCAATACCTAAAACCGACACATACAGACTTTCAACTGCATCAAAGTTTGTAGTTTTTTCTGTTTTATTAGCTTTTACTAGGGCTGCACGATATGAGGAAAACCCGCGATATGCGATATTGGTAATTAATATTGCTATAACGATATAAATTGCGGTATATAAACAAATAGCAAAAAATAAAATAAAAACATAATTTCCATTTCACTGCAACAGTTTAAAAATTATACTCCAAATGACCCTTGTCATCGTAGGAGGCAAACATCAAAAATAAAATGGCTCATCTGATTGATCAAAAACGTAAACGGGTCCTTCTGATTGGTTAAATGCATAAAGTGATTTAGTTCATTTGTTCAATATTTCAAGCTGCCATGAGTTTGTTTTAGCACATTTAAGGTAATCATTTCTTGCGATTTTTGCCGTCTTTTGCGGTATGCATATTGCACAGCTTGATGTCGCGATAATGATAAATTTGCGGTATATTGTGCAGGCCTAGCTTTTACCAATATCTTGTTGAAGATTTTCGGCTCTAAACGTTTGAAATCATCATGCTTTTTCTACCAGGTTCGAGGTCGATGAGACTTCACCCAGCATGTCTGGCTGCTGCGGGGATGACTGCTCCTACGAGATCCTCAGCAGGCGGACCAAACATGGCGAAGCCTCGGCAGGACACACCCACGGTGGCGTCCACTGCGGCAGCTGCTGCCACTGATTGGCCCAAGCCTCACGTTTTATGGGTTTAAAAGCCAGCAACTATCATTGCTGCGTGTGAAGGCTTGATGGTCTGAACGGCTATGATACACAGGCAGCATTCTGCCGTAAGGTTCTTTTTTTTTATCGTTTCGTGCATCTGAGAGTTTGTGTATTCTTTGACAAAGGCGGGGTACATTTTCCACACACTGGGTTTTGTTCTTCTCAGTTTTCCTCTTGTCTTTTCTGTCCTTCCTGATTTCAGTAGTTGAGAAAAAAGCAGTATTAGTAACGTACTGCGAACTTTGTAGTCTCTTTTTAAAGAAACGGCAAAAAATGCACTCCTGATTTGGGACTCTCAAGGTTTCAGTTCATCACAGTCTGGGTTATAACCTGATTTATTCCTAATTTTGGTAATACTTACTCATCAGGAAGTACATCAAGAGAAAGGTTAGGTTTGATATCGCATAAAAGAGGCTAAGGACTGCACAACTGGAGACTGGACTTTAAAAAAATAATCCTAAATTGTAATTTTTTGCCCCCAATCAAAGAAAAAAATCTTAAAGTTTGAAGAAAAATCAAGTAACTAGCATAAAAGCTGCATATAAACCTTTTTTTGTTTATAATTTTTCTAGACACTCTAATTTTCTGTATAAAACCTTTGAGATGTCGACTGAAAAAGTCGCCTTTTTTTGTTGACAAATTCTGTAATTTCAAAGTAAAATGTTTCTATAGTTTTTATTAACCTGTTCCAGGCTGGTTAACAAACCTTTCAGACAAATAAAATGAATAATGGTACTACAAATATGAACACATTTCTCTTGCTTACTCAATTTAAGATCAAACTAAAGTCTTAAGTTGCAGCCATTTAAATTTTAGCTACAATAAAGCATTGCCTACTGAGTTCTAATAATCATTTTTTAAATTCTCCTCTTATGGCTTTTATCAACCTTTTGCATCTCTGCTGGGCCGGTTTTAAGTGGAAACGCTGGGAAAGGTCACACCCTATTCAGCATTCAGAGGTTTTAAGCGAGTCTGCAGCCGAGTTTTTGCTTTATTGTGAAAGGCAGATGTCTCACTTCAGCTAAAAGCGTTTTCTTCATATTCTCTAATAGTGACGGTTACATTGAACTGTAAATATTATACTTTCAGTTGTGTTTACCAGCTACCATCTCTTTCCTTGGTCTGAAATGAACCACATGAGCTTCTTAAAGCATAAGTGCTTGAAAGAAAACAAAGAATTTTTTTTTTTACGGTTACCGCAGATTTGTTCTGAGGATGGGGAGACGTTCCCTGTTCTTGCATCTTCAGCGTGCAAAAGTGAAACACAACCTGCATTTTAAAGATTTTTGTTTTTGTTTTTTTTTATTTCAAACCTGTCAGCAACGTGTAGGCTAAAATGACAGACAAGTAATGAAACAGTTTTTCAGTATGACTCTGGACCACAAATTAACAGGTTTTTTTTGTGGCACTGAAAAGTCATGTAAACAAATTCCTTTTTTTATTTGCCTTTAGATAATTTTAGTTTCAAATATGTATTTTTTCCGTTAACTTCCATTCATAGCATTAATGCTTCCCTTTTAGTGCACAAAGAGATAATTTGCTAGGAATTTTGCATCGGGAGGGACCTCGGACCATCAATGAACCGTTTTTTTCTCTCAGGTTGATGACATTTGATCAAACCTCATCTTTCTGGGAATTGTTAGCTGTGTTACTTTTTTTTGTTCTTTTTTTTTCCCCACGTAAAAACCTTAAATCCACCTGGAATTCTTGCATTTTTAGTAAAAATCTGTTAAACGTAGCTTATTCAGTCCCTTCCAAATGTGACGCTGCATGAATTTCCCTTGAACCTGAGCCACAGGGCTGCAGTCAATCCAGGCAGGTGTGCCGTTTCTGTTTTTTAACCTCTAAAAGCTCACAAGCTTTAAAAAGGATTTAGTGAAAGTATAGGTTAAATGTGAGCTTACATTTTTTTAAAATAAAGTTTGTTTTAGAAAAAAACATTGATAATTCTCTCAACTTTCAAGATTTCTTTTTTCTCTCTCTGTATATAGATATGTATATGTATAAATATAAAGTGTTGTGGCTCCATCCTCTTTTTCTTGGCCTTTTACAGGTTCAGATCTCTGAAGATTGTGTTGAATCATAGAAAACTACATATTTGAGAGTGAGTGTTACAGTCTTGTCAGCGACAATGAAAGGGAAAGTCGTTCTGCCTTGTCAGTGTTTTATTTGTATGTTGCAAATAAAGGAAACTTCTTTGACTTTATAGAATTTGCATTTTCTTTGTGGTTTTTTACATTTACATTATTATTTTCTTATTAAAACATGTGTGAAAATGTGGTTAACGTAGAATGATGAGCTCAAACAGAAACCATTGTTGCCCAATTTAAATGGGGTTTTCAGATTATTTTTGAGTCTAAAGTTGTTTTAAAGACCAAACTACGCTTTATTGATTCAAAAAGTCAGACTGGTGTAGATTCTTGGTTCTAAAAAATTCAACTGGAAAATGTGTCCAGCTCCGCGGAACCATTAGCAAATGTTTCAAGTGGGACTCGTTTTCGTGTTGCGCTGATTCCGGAAGTAGCTGTTGCAGGCGCTGCGGAGATGTCACAGCGCAGTAAATGAATGGATGCTAGGCTCGAAGCTCCAACGGGTCCATCTCTGTCCCTCCAGGATGACATGAGACGTCGCGGTCGTCGCTCCTCGTCGCCTTAAGTCCCGTCTCCCGCCGTTTCCCCTGCTGGTAGGATCAGACAGAAGGCGCCGGGTTAACTTGGCCTGCTGTTTGTCAGTTATTTAGCATTCGACCTTTTCTTTTTGCTCGTAGAAGTCACACTGAGATTTTTACAAGTCAGAAAAACACTCTGGTATTTTTTAATTGTTACTACACTGACCTAAAAGCGAAGCGATATTTGTAATGGGTTCCGTGCGTATGTTTTAAACATTCTCATCTCAGGATACCATATAACCAGGCAACAAGGATGAAGCTGAAGCTGAAGACAGTGTTTGTGATGTACTTCATGGTCTCCCTGATGGGTCTCATCTATGCTCTTATGCAGCTTGGTGAGTGATGCATTCTCATATTTCTCTGTGTCCCGTTTATAGCAAAAAAATATCAACACCTCCTTACATTCCCACAATAAAGTATTTGTACTGGAGAAATGAATGGTTTACATATAAAATATATATATATATATATATATATATATATATATATATATTCATTTTTTTTTTCACATTCCCTTTCTAAAACCATATTTTAAATAAAACCAGAATTCAAGCAGCTACTAATAGTCACACCAGTTCCCATATACCAGGCATGTCCAAAGTCCGGCCTGTGGGCCAAATGCGATCTGCATTCATATTTCTCCTGACCCACAGACTCCTTTCATAAGTCAATAATATGTGACCCCCAGCCTTTTCTACAAACTGTGCATGATTTCTTGATAGATTTTTAAGCTGTTGTAAACCTGTGGCAACTCTGTTGTGCAACTCTTCTGTCGCACATGGTTTTTTTGTTGTTGAAAGAAAAATAATCGTTACCAATCACATTTATCTGTGTACTAAATAAATAGTACTAGATAGTACTAAATAAATAGGTTTTAGGAATTTGCAACTTTTCCGTCTTTCTGTTAAAGTTCAGTAGTTTTCATACAATGCAAATCAAAAGACACCCCTAATATTGCTAAAAACCCAATGGGAAGAGCATTTAGGATTAAATATCACTGAGAAGACATGGGAGAAAGCCCTAGACAGAATATCCTCTTCCTCAATTTGCTCACGTCACAGGATTACTCAATTTAAAATTGTACATGGACTCCATTGGTCTAAAGCAAAACTTACAAAATTCATTCCAGATATTTATCCAATTTGTGATCGATGTAAACAATCAACGGCCACAACCTCACATATGTATTGGTCCTGTGTAAAATTAAGTTGCTTTTGGCAGTCGATATTTAAAGTATTTTTAAGATGTTTTAAAAGGCCTATAAAACCTTCTGTAATTTCTGCAATATTTAGTGTAATCCCACAGGATCTTAGTCTCAACCACAAAGCACAAAACATAATTATCTTTGGGACCTTAATTGCAAGGAGACTTATTCTTCTCAATCGGAAGGATCATTTTCCTCCAACTTTAAAGATGTGGATAAATGATCTCTTACATTATTTGGTTTTGGAGAAAATTCGCTTCTCTGCTAGAGGTTGTAGACAAGATTTTTATACCACTTGGAATCCCTTTTTAAATTATATGAAGGACTTAGATGTCTCTGCTTAGGGCTGCACGATATGAGGAAAACTCGCAATATGCGATATTAGAGATTAATATTGCGATAACGGTATAATTTGTGGTATATAAACAAATAACAATATAACCAAAAACATCATTCCCATTTCATTGCAACAGTTTAAAAATTATACTCCAAATGACCCTCGTCGACATAGGAGACAAAAATCTAACATAATAGGCCTCCATCCAATTGGTCAACAACGTTAAGGCGTCCATCGGACTGGTCAAATGTATAAAGGGATTTATTCGATTTGTTAAATGCTTCAAGCTGCCATAAGGTTGTTTGTTAACACATTTAAGGTTTACGATTTATTGCGATTTTCGCTGTCTTTTGCGATATGCATATTGCAGAGCTGGATATTGCGATAACAATAAATTTGCGGTATATTGTGCAGGCCTATCTCTGCTGTTAGAATACTTAATGATTGACTTTATTTTGGAAATGTGCAATTGAGAGGTTTACTTCTTTTGAAAATGTATATTTTACAAAATATTTGTAGTTTGAAAGAGTGGTGCAGTAAGGGGAGGGTGTGTGGGGATATGTCATCAGTTTTGTATACTTTATCAAACTTAATCCTTGTACCCTCTGTTTAAATTTGAAATACCAATAAAAAGACTTGGTGTAAAAAAGTTCAGTAGTTTTAGAAAATCTCTTCCAAAATTGACGTTCCATCTACGTGTCATAAAAATTACAAATTTATCCCAGGAACAGGTAGAGAGGCAGGGGGCGGGGCTTAGACTCACCGCTTATGATTCCAGACCCGCAACATACCAACAGCTGCTTCCTAATAAAACATTGTTGTCATCCATACAATTATTATAGTTTATTGGGTTTACTGGATTTAAAGAAAAAGAAAAATAGAAACGAGTCTGCATCAAAGTGAATTTGTTTCGACAGACGGAAAAGTCTATTCAGGGTTGTGGGAAATGGACAAAAGATCAAAGGAAACATCACGCTCATAAAGAATAAAAATTAATTAAAATAAATAATTAAATAAATGTCCTGACAGCATTTTGAATCAAGTACTAAATGAACTATCGCGATATGTCGGTAAAACCATTATTTCTAACACTCCTAGTGTTGCGGCTCCCTGTGCCTTCATCTCAGTGGGAAACGGATCCAAATGGCTCTTTGAGGGGTCCAGGTTGCCGACCTCTGGGCTAACGTTTGAAAATGTGTCAGAACCTTTCGTCCTCTGTGTTGAGCAGGTCAGCGCTGCGATTGCACAGAACACATCATGGTGAAAGATCGCACCATATCCCGCCTGCAGGAGGAGCTTCACCACCTGAAAGATGTCATAAAGAATTCGGAGGCGACCAAACTACCCCCGAAGCAGCCAGCCAGAGGCCCCCCGCCCACCCCCATCTTCGTCATCACTCCCACATATGCCAGGTAAGCCCCGCTTTTCCTGGTGTTTCGTGTCTTCAGCTAGCTCTGGGCTCTAGCGGCTCCTCTGATCTTATTGTAGGCTGGTGCAGAAAGCAGAGCTGACCCGCCTGTCGCAGACTTTCCTCCACGTTCCTCAGCTCCACTGGATCGTGGTGGAGGACTCGCCCCAGAAGACTCCTCTGGTCACCGATCTTCTGAAGAAGAGCGGCTTGGTCTACACCCACCTACACGTGCCAACCGCCAAGGACCACAAACTCCAGGAGGTATAGAGCTGATCCTGTTTTCTCCAGGTCTTCAGGTTTGTTTCAGGTCCTACTCCTGTTTTGTTTTTGTTTTTGGACAGGGAGACCCCAGCTGGCTGAAGCCCCGTGGCGTGCAGCAAAGAAATGAGGGGCTGCGGTGGCTGCGAGAGGACAGACGGGCTGAGGCGGGAGGGGACAACCTGCAGGGGGTGGTGTATTTTGCTGACGACGACAACACATACAGTCTGCAGGTGTTTGAAGAGGTGAGAAATGAGATGTTTAGCTGTTTCCAGAAACAGAAACTTGAAGGTCTGAGCTTTTTCTGGTTTTTACTCAGATGAGGAGCACCCAGCGAGTGTCAGTCTGGCCGGTGGGGCTGGTTGGTGGGATGAAATACGAGAGGCCCGTAGTCGAAGGAGGAAAGGTACATTCACAAAAACAGTATTTTGGGCCTAAAGGTTCTTGTATTTTTGCAACTACTCACTGATTCCTTAACCCTTTAACACCGGAGATGTAGCCGGCAGAACCTGAATAACACACGCTCTTTGACATACCATAAATCTTCGACTGTTTACACCAGGGCTCTGCAACCTTGAATAATAATAGGAGCCATTTGGGTCTGTTTCTTACTGATCAAAACCTAATAGGAGCCACAAAATCTTATCACACCCCTTTAAAAAATGTCAGACTGCTTTGCTTGATGTTTCTCTTTTGGTATGAATAAATCAGATATATACAAAGAAAAAGCCTTTTCTCTAAATGTGAAATTGCGTTTTTACTGTTGAAGCGCATATGACTTCCTTTCAAAATAAAAGACATCCTGTGCTACACAGGATCGTCCCATTGAAGTTAGCGTGCTCCCATGAAAAGGTTTTAAAGTCAAACATGGCATTTTTTCTTGTTATTTCTTAAATCTACTGCTGTTAACTTGAACATGACTTTATTGGTTTATGATTCAATAGAAATAGTGTATAAATAATAGACGAATTTACTCTATCAACTCCCTTCTGTGTAGCTAGTAAATATTGTAGCGCAAAGTAAAATATGATCTTTAAACTCATAACATAAAAAGACCAATCGGACATGATCAAATATGTTACTTAAGTTCTGTGCAAAATGGTAGATCACACAAGACCTCTTGAGTTTGTGTAAATCTATCTAGCCTAAATTAAATCAATGCTAAGCTAACTAAATCACTTCAGCCAAAGATTTGCATGTTGGAGACCCCTGGTTTACGTGATCACCGTGAATCAGCTGATTCTGACACAGAGTAAAGCTGCTCTTCCTATTGGCTTTTCACCGATATGCAACACATTAGCAACATTTCAAAATCCGCTGGAGTTGCATTTATTGCGTAAACTATGGAATGCTACGTTTGCAGCGGGCATGTGACGCGCTAGAAAGCAGATTCTTAAATGCTAGTTTAGCATATAGCTGTTCAGACTGGAGTATCCCTACTCGACACCAGTTCATGGCCGCCACCTACAATTGGAAGAGGCTTGGTGTGAAATGTCCAAATCCCACAAATCACAGCTCTATATGAAAGGCTTTGCGTCATGTAATTCCAGCTGGGCACAAACAGCAATTAATACGTTTTCCTTCATGATCAATTTTCAACGGTTGGCACTTCCGTGAATTCAAAGGCACGCCATCCATACGTCACTACCAAATCAGAGTCTCTGACTGGTCAAAGTTCACCCGGTTTAACTGTCGACACATGTTCAGTTGCCACACGTTTGCAGAGTCTTAAAACGGACATAAAAACTTGCGTAGCGACACACGAACATGAGAGATTTGAACGCAGAAGCCCAAATCTCACGTTTACGCACGTTTACATAGACTTTTCATTGAATGTGGTTGCTTAAACACATGTTGCCGAGAGCCGTGTGAATGTTGCTGAAGAGTTACGGTGGTTGAAAGAAAAGCTAAAGCTCAGGTGTAACCATTTTTTTTAAATTCCTTTTTTTCTGATTTTGCTGAAGGTGGTTCGCTTTCACACCGGCTGGCGGCCCAACCGCCCCTTCCCCATAGACATGGCCAGCTTTGCTGTGTCCCTGAAGCTGGTTCTGGCCAACCCAGAGGCTTGTTTTGATGGAAACGCACCAATGGGACTCTTGGAAAGCAGCTTCCTTCAGGGTCTGGTTACGATAGATGAGCTGGAGCCTAAAGCCGACAACTGCACTAAAGTATTCCCTGTTTTTGTGTTACGACAATGACAGAGAACAGATGGAGAAGTTTGTCTTTTAAAGTTCTTTCTGATGTTGTGTTTGTGCTCTGTAGGTGCTGGTGTGGCACACACGGACCGAGAAGCCGAAGATGAAGAGAGAGGAGGCGCTGCAGGCACAGGGACTGGGTTCAGACCCGGCTCTGGAGGTCTGAAGAACACACCCAGACAGACCCACACCCATCCTCTGTTTTCAAATCTGTTACTCATCATTGTAAAGTGTTCTGGTCTGCCAGTTCTCTCTCTGGTTCAGGTCATAAATGTGAATGTTTGTGTGATAACTGTGTTGACAGGCTGTGTAAATGTCAGTACTGTTGAATTTACTTTACTTCCTTCTCAACGCTGCAGTACTGTAAGTTACCTGAAGAGGGCGCCAGTTGAAGAATCTAAAGTCATCTTGTTCCTTTCAAATTCACCTTGTTCTTGGAGTTAGTAGAACCATTAATAATGCATGCCTGGCTATTTTGAAGGGTTTTTTAGTCCTTAATATTTAATTTTTACACAAAAATCCCTTCTCATGTCAGTATTGTTGGGCCGTCAAAGCAGCAGCAGCAACAGAAATTGTTGCCTTGTCTCTCTGCAGTATTGAACTGCATCACTTGTCCAGCTTCATGCTAAAACTTCACACTAATTAGTTTTTTCTTCAGGAAAATAAATCCTTATTGAATAGTGAATGATTAGTTTAAAGCTACACAGTAAAAATTGTTTACATTTCAAATAGATTGTTCTGGTTTCAGTGTGGATAACGTTAAAAACTGGAGAACGTCAAAACTAACGGCTGAAAGAGGAGATAGGTGTGACGCCAATTATTGACTTGGACTGATTTTTAAAAAAAGGTTTCTGTTCATCTCAACCAGATTGGACATTGCCAAGCAGAGACTTTTCCTAGAATGGGAAGATTGGAAAGAACACGCCCCCCCATAAGGCCATTCTAGAGATAAGTAATTACAGCACACCTGTCAATCAATAGGCAGTCTTTTCTCTTGAGCAAAATTTCGATTTAAAGTATTTTTAAAACTTTTTTTTATTATCTTGATGCTGAATTTGAGCACCGAAAATCGCAATTTTTGCATCTAAATTATGTTTATTTTGGGGGAGTTTTTACCTTGGAGTGAATAAGAAAACGTTGGATTCACATTTGACAAAATGTCCCAATTTGGTTTAAATCTCCCTTAAGCTGTTGGTACTTTTAGATTCTTTGCAAGCTGAGGTTGTAGCTGGAACAAGCTGCTGTTTAGGACACAGACAGCAGGAGCTTTGTCTGCTGTAGAGTAATCTGTGCCTCTGAGGACATTATCTCCATGTTCCTATGCTCATGTATTTATTGCTGTAATTATGTTCTGCACATTGTACAGCGTGATAATAAACCTATATCAGACATGCTCCGTGTCTGCTGTTGGATATCTGTTTAAAGTCTACTGCTCTTCACATTTGGACTCATTCAGACGGAGCCAGGGAGTTTTAATTGTCCACAGCATTGATATCACTTTGCATGCAAAACTCAAATGTGCTGCACAGAGCCGCTTTATTATCTCCTCCACTTTATTAGGTACATCATGCTAGTACTGGGTTGGACCCCCTCTTACCTTCAGAACTGCCTTAATCCTCTGTGGTATAGATTCAACAAGGTACTGGAAACATTCCTCTGAGAGTTTGGTCCATATTGACATGATAGCATCACACAGAGCTGCTCATCCACGATGCCAATCTCCCGTCCCACCAAATCCCAAAGGCGCTCTATTGGGTTGAGGCCATTTGAGTCCAGGGAACTCATTGTCATGTTCAAGAAACCAGCCGGAGATGATCCCAGCTTTATGACATGGAGCCTCATCCTGCAGGAAGTAGTCATCAGAAGATGGTACACTGTGGCCATAAAGGTGTGGACATGGTCAGCAACAATACTCAGGTAGGCTGTGATGTTGGAACCATGCTCAGTTGGTACTAAGTGGTCCAAAGTGAGCCAAGAAAACATCCTCCACACCGTTACACCACCACCAGCCTGAACCATTGATACAAGGCAGGAGGGATCCATGCTTTCATGTTGTTGATGCTAAATCCGAATGTTGAAGCAGAAATGGAGACTCATCAGACCAGACAACATTTTTTTCAATCTTCTATTGTCCAGTTTTGGTGAGTGTGTGAATTGTAGCCTCAGTTTCCTGTTCTTAGCTGACAGGAGTGACTCCCTGTGTGGTTTTCTGCTGCTCTAGACCATCTGCCTGAAGGTTGGACGTGTTGTGCGTTCAGATATGCTCTTCTGCAGAGCTCGGTTGACACCAGAGGTTATTTGAGTTTCTGTTATCCTATCAGCTGGAACCAGTCTGGCCGTTCTCCTCTGACCTCTAGCGTCAACAAGGCATTTCAGCCCACAGAACTGCCACTCACTGGACACTTTCTCTTTTTCGGACCATTCTCTGTAAAAAAAAAAAAACTCAGTAAATCACTGGTTTCTGAAATAGTCAGGCATGCCCATTTGGCATCAACAACCACGTTCATACCAGAAGAAGTTTAGGTTTAGTTATTATTGGTGTGTGTTTTACAGTTGTAGGTCAGTATTCATGTGTTCATGTTTTCTCATTTAGAGTGTTCCAAGGAACATGTTCATTAGCTTCCAAATCAAAGCCCTAAAATCCTCTTTAAAATGTGTTTCTATGGTTTATTTACATCATATTCAGGCTTTCTCCTTTCACAATGAAATTATTTCAAAATGTTTCTTTCAAAATGACATGAATTAATTAAGCTAATTAAAAATTAAAACTTTGTGCCCTTTAAGAAGGTCAAATTTTGCTTCATTAGAGTAGGATGCTTGTTTTTGTTTAGTTTGTCGCTGAATTTGAATCCCGACCAGCAGCACGTCTGCGTCACAGAAATGTGTCAGGCTGTGTTCGCCTAAAGCAGGTCGATGACTTCAGCTCATCATTTGTTTTCGATTTTTCATGCCCCGTCTGACTTTCACGGCCTCAATTTTCTGCAGACTCCATACGTTATTCACCCCAGCTTGCCTGGGCTGGGTTGTAACCATGGTGACCCCCATCCAGCATCCGGTTTTCTCACTGCTACACAAACGTCAACACTTCCAGGTGTTTTACAGGCCTGTGTGACTTAAAGCTGCTACGCCTTCTATGCTTGTTGACCCTACATGGCAGCAGAGGAGGTGAACTACACACTCGCTGGAAATGAAGGAGGTGAGTAAGAAGAGCTGAAGTCAGTAAACGAGTATCACAGTGTCCCATCTTCTCATTCTGAAGACAACTGTAGTCCAGACGAGCTGTGACTCTTTACCAACACTCAGTTTGATGTCTGTTTGTTTCTGTGGCTTCTGGTCTCTGTGTGTCATCACGCCCTGCGTGTGCGTGCATGCAGGAAGAGGCGTGCTGCTGCTCATCCCGACTTGAGGAAAACTGCTGCTTTTGAGTATTACTCCACACAGATCCTGGCGTTCGCTGTCCCACCCAAACCTTGTGGTTGCAGTTTCTGATCTGTGACGTGGAGGAGCTTTTTTCCAAAGTTCACTTTGATGTAATCAGCTGGGTTTTTTTTATCTATATCTTTATTATTAAACATTATGTCTTTATTTAGAGCACTGTGTGAGACTGTAGGAAAGACAGATTAAAGGTCATAAGGCACTAGTAATGTTGCATTTATCTTTTCTGGGTCAAAGGTAACATGTCACATTTTAGTTTTTTTCAAATCTTTGCAGAGTCCCACTTCGGTCATCTTCTGATCGATTGTAAAAGCATAAATTACAATTATGTCATTTTTAACCAGAATTAAGAAAACTGTCATTTTTTAGGACACAGTTTCTGCTGAGCGGCTGTAGGTCATTAGAAATTTACCGCAGAGTTGGGTGTGTGTTGGGGGGGGGGGGGGGGCATTACAGCCAGAGGTTCCCAAGATCCTTCAAAGGTTTGGTCCAGACATTAAGGAGAATGCTTTCACACTGGCTTGTGGAAGGAGGGTCCAACAGCAGGGATGCCCAGTTTAGTTTAGTCTGTTTAGTTTAGTTTAGTTTAGCAATAAGCGAATTCTATGACTTTATGTTCTTTATGATTCATGATCATTACACATTCACCGGCATGAAGCCCATTGAGATGACTATTGTTGTAAATATTGGGCGATATGAATAAAATTGAATTGAAATTGAATTGGTCCAGAGTTGAATGCCACTTTACATGACAGGTGTGAAATAAAGTAATTTTCAACTGAATAGAAAGGCGTTTTACTACAGTTTGAATGCAAGAGGACCACCAAGCTGACCAAACAGCTGAAGATAATCAAAGAAAGTCAGTGAGGTTAGCGCTATGAGCTTTGCCTGAAATGTAAGTCACAAAATCTGCTTCTTCCTTCCTGTTTTTGTTTTGTTTTTTTCTTTCTTTTATATTCTCTCTCAGAATAGCTTCAGTTTGTACAACCCTCAAACAAACAGCTGCTGTCCTGCGTGAAAATTCCAGACAGTTTCACCTGATTACCTGTGAAAGCCAACAGAAGCCAAATGTCTGGCATCCCCAGGGCTCTGAGCCAGCCAGAAGTTGAGGTAATGTGTAGACTTCTGAAACGTTTAACAAGCCAGTAAAGTTTACATCATTTAAAAAGGACTTTACATTTAGTTTGAAATCTATGCTCATTTTAAATCACCAAAATAAATATCTATACAAATACCCTACCCAAAATACATTTACTGAGCTGCAGGTTCATAATATAGAACCAAAAAATAACAAAATGTTTGACCTTTTTTTTCTTTGGCAAATAGAGCTTTTTTTGTTGCAAAAATACGGTAGATCCATCTGTAAAATCAACCGTTTCACACAAATTTTATTCATTTTCTTTGGTTTCTTGCTTTATTTCAAGAAATCAAAGCAAAAAAAAAATATTAAAAAAAAGGAATAAACCTTCATAACCTGTTTGAAAAATAAATAAAAAATCTAAATATTCTTTTCCTGTTTTGTTACCATCAGATAAAGCCAAGCAGTTCTTATTGCGTTTTACCAAAATATGTTTATGTCGTATACATTTTTATGTGTTTTATGTATTCAAGTTATCTCTGAGTTACTTATAAGGCTCGGGATTATGAGCTTCAGTCACTCACAAAGCAGGATGAACATTAAAAAAAAAAAACAGAACCAAAGAAAAATCACACAGGGAACTTTAGAAATGGGCTAAAAACTGAAAGATTCTGTCACGTTTTCCTGAACGGCTCAGATTTGAGGCATTAGAATTCTTACTGACGACAGGTTCAGGCTCAATGGTTACAGATAACAGAAACACGCGCTGCAGGTGGAGATGTTTACCTGATGGCAGTTTTTTTTGCTTCCACCCTCTGATGAATGGACGTCTTTGTGTGAGCACAGAGGTTTTGTGTCACAGATTTAGTCCTATGACTTTTTCTGTGAGTTTTGCGCTCCAAAGCAGCATGTGTGACGGTGTGTGTGTTCATGTGTATGGGTGTGTGGGACGGTGTGTGACTGTGTGTGACCGTGTGTATGTGACTATGGGAGACTGTGTGACTTGGTGTTTGTGTAACTGTGTGTGACCATGACTGTAGTGAGTGTGTGACTTTCTTTGTGTGTCGAGACTGTGTGTGTCTGACTGTGTGAGACGGTAAGTGACTGTGTGTGTATGTGTGGTGAGGCTGTGTGTGAGTATAGTGAGTGTGTAACTTTGTGTATGTAACTTTGTGTGTGTGAGACTGTTTCTGTGTGACTGTGTGTGTAACTGTGTGACTATGACTGTTGTGACTGTGTGAGACTGTGTGTGTGTGGTGAAATTGTGTATGACTATAGTGAGAGTGTGTCCCTTTGAGTGTGTGACTTTGTGTATGTAACTTTGTGTGTGTGAGACTGTTTCTGTGCGACTGTGTGTGACCGTGTGACTGTGTGTGTGTAACTGTGTGAGTATGACTGTTGTGACTGTGTGAGACTGTGTGTGTGTGTGTGGTGAGACTGTGTGTGACTATAGTGAGTGAGTGTGTAACTTTGTGTGTGTGAGACTGTTTCTGTGTGACTGTGTGAGACTGTGTGTATGTGGTGAAATTGTGTATGACTATAGTGAGAGTGTGTACCTTTGAGTGTGTGACTTTGTGTGTATGAGACTGTTTCTGTGTGACTATGACTGTAGTGAGTGAGTGACTTTGTGTATGTGTGATGAGACTGTGTGTGACCATGACTGTAGTGAGTGAGTGTGTAACTTTGAGTGTGTGTGTGTGTGTGTGTGTGTGTGTGTGTGTGTGTGTGTGTGTGTGTGTGTGTGTGTGTGTGTGTGTGTGTGTGTGTGTGTGTGTGTGTTTGTGTTTAATGACAGGAGCGCATGTTTGGGCAGGGCTGTGATGTCATGGCTTAGGGAAGTAGGCAGAGCTGCTCAGCTCTCAGTCATTTATTCATCCTGCACTCAGCAAGAGGACGCAGACCTAAAGCTAACAGAGACACCAGCAGCACTTCAGGTGAGACTAAGTATATTAAAGGTTGGAGTTAGATTATAAAAAAAATAGAGTTTTAATTCGTAAACTATTCTTTCCTCACCTCTCTGTTTAGCTTTGCACAATTTCACCAACTTTTAAAACTGTTTTTTGGGGTTAAAAAAAAGCTAAAACATCTAAAAGTCCATGTTAGTCATAAGCATTAACCTTTTTTTAAAATGTAAATTTAGGTTCTTGTCAAAGAATCCCAAGCACCAGCAGGTGTTTGATCCTTTTTAGCTGCTGTAACACCTCAGATCAACATCTAAGTTTATGTTCATCTGCATTTTATTAAAAAATAAACATATTTAAGCTCCGTTTCTTTAGCTTCATTAGAAATGGATTATCAGTGAGATCATTGATTGGCAGTCGGCCATCCACCAGCAGCAGAGTTAAAGTCCAACTCTTTGTGTACACATCTGTATTTGCCTTTAACTGTCAGGACAGTGTATGTTTGCGTTCGACATCCAGTCGCCGTAACAACCTTGACCTCCAGCTTCAGCTTTGGTGGAGAGTACATCCAGACTCGTCCCATGATGATCACATGTGGCGGACTTCTTAACGTTCCTAAACTTCAGAAACCTGCTGCGAAATGATTAAACTGTGAGGTTAATGTAACTGCATTAATCCCTAATCTCTCCTGCCTCCTTTTCTGCCTCAGAAGGAAAATCGGTGGGAGAATCGAGCGACAGAGGAAGAAAAAAAAAGAGATGACGATTGGAAAAAACTCCAGGAAGAGCTCGGTTCGAAGCTCCATCAGAGCCCCAAAGTTCCTAGACAAGTCCAGCGGCTTCTACGGTCGCCTGGATGAGCCTAAGACCACCACAGAGGAGGTGCCTAATAATGAGGAGCAGAGCGTGGGAGACGGCGGCTGCATGGAGGAGGGAAAAAGAAGCAGTCCACCTGTCTCAGCTGCAGACGAAGAGATGGAGGCGTTTGACTTCTCAGATGACGAAGAGACCCTCCTGAGGAGGAAACCCAGCCGCCTCAGCAGCAGGTGGAGAAGGAGCACCCGAAAGAAGATGAAGGAGGAGGATCAAGCGGAGAAGCCGGCGGAGGCCTCCGTCCAGGAGGACATCAGGGGGAAGATCGAGGTGGAGATTGAGGAAATGAGGAGGACAGAGGAGGAGAATGAGAAGGAAAGGCTCGGGAAGGGGCCCGCACTTGTTCACTTCACGATTCGGGGAGACGCAGACGATCAAGTTCTGATCAGAGACAAGAAGAGGGTGCGAGAAGATGAGGAGGGAGATGAGGAGGAGAGGAAGATGAAGAGGGAGCAAGAAGAGGGGATGAAGGTGCTGAAGAGGAAAACAGCGAAGAATTATCGCAAGGTGAGATGCTGTCACTCACATTTCCATAAAACACTCAGTCCACCTTAACTTCCAGCTCCCTGAAGGTTATATTACAGAGGGCAAAGTCCTGCCTCATCACACTCCAACTATTACACCTCAGGTCGTTGGTTACCATAGAAACGGATCATATCACCCTACTAATGTCAAGCTTTCACAGGGTCAAAGTACAGCTGCCACCGTGTCAGCACTTTTCCTTTACGTCACCTCCCAAAGAGAAGCAGGAGGTAGAAGGAGTTTCAAGGAGGACCCCTCACCCAAGATCTCCTCCTTCAAGTGAAACCTGCATACCTGCGGCTCCTGTATCCCATCCTCTGATCGGTGGAGTGAAACAGCTCCCTGCTGAACCAACACCGGCACAACATTCCAGCGCGGTTAATCAGCTCAGAGCCCAGAGATTAGAAAACAGCCTCACTGCACTGCAAAAACAACAGGCCCCTAAGAAATAAGTCCAAAATTCTTATTGGCAGATTTTCTTTAAATAACCAAACAAATTGCCAAGGGGGGTACAAAAAAATGGTCTTACCAAAAATCCTCATTTGGAAAAATAAATAAATTCCAAGACATGTTTTCCAATCGCAAAACGAATACAATTATTGTTCTTGCTAGACAGAGAATAAGAAAACTTTTTTCTTAACGATTCAGTTTTTGCAGTGTAGAGACTTGTGTACTGTCTTCCAGTTAGCTTGAGGAGTTATGTGTGAAGCCACGTTCACACCGCCCTCGCCAACAAACGTTCAAGCAACCGCTTCCAATTACAAGTCTACATGTATGCTTGTTTTTGGCTTCCGCGTTCAAAACGTTTGCATTCACGCGTCACATTGCAAGTTTCTATGGGCATTGTCAGGCTCGATGTACAAAACCCGTGGTCATTGCTCAGGGACTCGCATTTGGTAGGGATGTATGGATGGCGTCCCTTTTTCGTTCATGGAATTTCAACCGGTTCAAAATTGATGATGGAGGAGACATTGAGGATTGCGGGTTGTGCCCGGCCAGAATTCTATGACACCAAGTCTTTCATCGGAATAGAGCTGTGAAAGAAAAAGTTTGGAGGAAGATTCACGAAAACCGAAAAACCAGAAGAGGAAGATTTGCTAAATGCTTCAGCGCATTTAGCGTAGTCTAAGTGCCCGGCATAAGAGCCTACCCTACTCTCTGCTAATAAGGCAGAAAAGAAGGTTGGAAAAAGAGAAGCTTAGTATTACCGGGAATTTCCCCGGAACTGCCTCTGCATCTGTGCTCCTGCAGAGACAATAGTGAGCTTGTGTCAGGCATGGAAATTATTTCCAGTAAACTCCAGCTTCAGTCTGACTCTCCTGTTTGTTTTGTCCAACAGATAGATTAGGAACAAGCGAATCACTTTGTGTTTTAAATTTAAACCAAGCATCCCTTCTTCTGCAAACACAAGCCTGCACTGCAAAGACAGGCGCCTTAGAAATAAGTCAAAAATTCTTACCCCATTGACAGATTTTCTTCAAATGAGCAAAAGAAAAATCTGCTAACGGGGTAATAAACTGGTCTTATCAAGAATTCTCATTTTAAGGGGAAAAAAACAAGTTTTCTCAAACCAAGATTATTTTTCCATGGAAAACGTTTCTCGATATTTTTCGGACTATAACAGAGAAAAAGACAATTTGTCTTGAAACAAGGGTCTTTGTTATTTTGTTAAGATTCAGTTTGCCAACCCTCCACTTCCTTGTCCTCCCCTCAGGCCTTCGACCGGGCGCTTCGACGAGGCTGGGAGACCTTCGTCGCCAACCTCTACAGCGTCACACTCACACCTATGTCGTCATCCTCCTCGCCCACTCTGAAGAAGAAGAACCAGGATAGCTCAGTGTTAGCTGAGTTTCAGTAGATTTGGGTGAAGATGTGGACACTTTGAGCAGTTTCAATCATGAAACACTGTAAAACCTGGGTTTTCCAAAGTTTTATTTTCTCTTTTTGCTGAACAATGAAGGATGTGATACTTTTTTAAAGGTTTTAGTATCTACTCTGCAAGCAGTACACAAGGCTTGCTCATGGAAAAAGTTGAGTCTGAGTTCAGCAGCTTTTGGTTTTATTGTGAGTCCAATTATCCAGGGTCTGATCCACTCCCGAGAGTGTTTGCTTCAAAGGATCTCTGCTTCGTTGTAGGACAGTGCGAGTGCAGAGGCGTGAGTTTTGAAGGCAATGACCGATCGGTGGATCTGGACATGATCACGTTTTTGGTGTTTTTTGGTGCCATTCCTAGTTGTCTGAGAGGAATGAACAGCAGGCAGTCAGTTCAAAAATGTAACTCTGACCTACACTTATTTTACACACCACTATAGTATTTATAGGGAAACTGCAAATGCATCTTCGTTTAAACCTGAAATAAACGTATTTTTCACTTTTGTGAACTCTTCTGATGTCGGTTTACTGAACGGCTCGGTTCACCTGTTTGTCCTGAAGAGATTCAAATGGAAAATACATTTATTTTCTGGTTACAGATTTAAACTGCTGGATGTTTCACTGTTTGCTGCCTGAAGGTGAGAATGTATTTAAAACTACTTAATCTTAACTTTAAATAAATAAAAGTATGTGTTGAAAGAAAAGACAATTTCATGTTTATTTTCCAAGTACCATATTCTTCATACTGTAAGTGTGGAGTGTAAAACTACATTCACACAGCCTTCTGCAATGCATGCTCATGCAGCCACTTCCAACGTAAAGTCTAGTAAATAACCATAACACATTAATGCTTATTTGGCTTTATTTAAAAAAAAATGAAGGAATCTAGGAATTAGTGCAACATATGAACAGATTTTCAGAAAACGATGGCATAAAAACATTATAAAAAGTCAACTAAACTCTTTATTTCACTTCAAATCACTAAATCCATTGAATTCTTCATCATCTGTGTCGCTTTGAAATAATTCTTTTTTTATAGAACATATGCTGAATACAATACTAAAATACAACATTTATCACAACACAATACAAGAATAAAACATAGTTCTGAATACATTGTTTTGACCTTTTGAATATATTAACTATTAGAAAAAAATTATAATTAACACAAATTTTTCTTTAAACAAACTGGCGTTCAATAATAACCAAATAAAGCAACCACAGAAGTAAATAAATAAGGTTTTAAAACAACTCTCCCATCACTTCTCAGTTGGAAATAGTGATATACACACACCTACAGTACCCTCTCGTGGTCATTAGTGGGAAAATAACCAACACATGACTTTATTTGGCACACCTGGCCAAATTATGGAAATAAAATGTAACTTATACTCTGAAGAATACTTTACTTTTTTTTGTTTTTGTTTGACTGTTCACAAATTTCACATTAGGTTACTGAGAAGGCCATAAATTGCCAAACTGATTAAAAAATATATTTAGTTTGCCCTAAATGCCAGTTTCTTTATTAATATTAAGCAACCATTTTACAAACATCACAAAGAATCTCAATTTAGGATAATATATACAATCTGTCCACATTTTGTAAGCATTAAGTCAACATTTCACTTCTGTTCAGGTGCTTCCCTACAGCTGGAGGAATGGTTAATAAAGCCAAGACAAATACAATAAATTACAGCTTGTTTATCAAAGAGGCGAAGCTGCTAAATGTGCACCTTTTCACCTTTCAAACTAATAAACCACAATGACAACAAAACATGTACTGGACTCTGGAATCCTTACTTCCACAACACCATATATGGTCAGAACTGCACTTATTTTGATTGTATAGACATTTCTTCAATTAATCATGCAGTTTTTGTACGACAATAAAGCTATTGAACTGCATAAAACAATTCTGCTACTAATAATGTTTATGTTGTTTTCAATCCTTGTCCTTACTTTTGTATGGTGCCTTTTAAAATAAAAAAAGTACTTTTTTGTATTATTACTTTGCCTTCTTTTTGTTTTGAACAACAGTTTTGAGCAAATTCTTTAGAGTTCTAAGATAAACTAATTTTAATTAATCCCATTCAAATAAATCCTCATTTTTTTATCTTTAAATGGAAGTTTAAAGTTAGAAAATCCAACACAACAGAAGTTAGGGATTCAGAAAATCGAACAATTGATTTTAAGACACGACAATAAATCCCTGATGAATTTAAAAAGCGAAAAGCAGGGAAGCTACTCCGTTTTAAAATATAATTTTGGGTCTGCTTATTTTAATATCTTTGTCGCCAGCCTGCGGTTGAAAATGGACTCGTCTCGCCATACGGAAATGACGTTTTTATATTTTCAAAAAACTTGCGTTAAATTATATTTTCATAAATAAATACACTGTTTGAATTATATGTAATGGATAACATTTTACATAGAATTTTAACACATTATTATTTAGTTACATTTAAATTGCGAACAGAATTTTTTTTTTTGCAAGATGTTTTCCGGTGGGAGGAGTCTTTCGTTGCCCTATAAAGCTCAAAGGCAAACGCTTGTTCTTCCATTTCTTTCTGGGCTCTGTCAGAGGTAAGAGTCTAAATATTTTTTTTTTTAAATCACAATTTAACATTGTATTGTAATTGTGTTTGTTAAAACGTTTGACAATATGTAAGCAGCACTGAAATAATCCGCAGTGAAAAGCTGCTAGCTATACTAAGTTTAAGCTAGCTTCCTATAGCAGCCATAGGTTTTGGAAAACCATCATTAACCATCTTCCAATAATATTGTGCTTTTCACTGGTAATAAAGTTATTGTAGCAAACAGTAAGCTGTCTAATAAAAATAAACCCAAATATTTAATTGGAGTTAATGTACAATTGTTAATTATTTACGATTAAACTTTCAGGCGCCGCTGCAAACATCGTCTCTCAATGATGATAATTTCACAGACCTGTACTGAATGACTGTGATTGCACTTTAATATTCTGATGTGAGACGATTATTTTATGTTTAGAATTTTATTTTTAAAGGCATGCGTAACAAATAGCCAACTTTTCGAGCACGCTGCGTGGAGCAGTCACGTGGTAGCTGCGCAGAGATTCATATGCTAGCATCTGTATGCTAATGCTACATTTGGTCATTTTGATCTTTTCCAGAACATGGATGGAAGACTCAAAAAGAACACCAAAAAGGTACTAGAATTAACTATAAATAGTAGTTCCTACTTTGACTTGTAGCTTCACGCTACAGTGATGTTACATTGAACTCTCTCACTGAACTTCCTTGAAGACACTTAATAAAAAACACTGAGTAGCATGAAGTTATCGAATTTTACTTTTTTTCTAATGTCTCAATCGTTAACTTGATCTGAACTTTTTTTTCCAGCTCAGAAGAATGCAGGATCATTCTCAAGGTAAAGGCCAGTGTTTTTAAAGGTGTAATGGATGTTGACTCCTGAGCTCAGTGTGCTGCTGTGATGAGTTCCTGAACTCTCTCTTACTGAATCAGCTTTGAAGAAAGTCTCTTTACCAGATTCTGAGTGGCATATTGAGCCTAACAGCTTGCTAATAACTAGTTATTAAAGGTGTAATGATGCATTATAAAAACACTTAATTCACATTATTTGTGTTAAATACAATTTATAGTATACTGGTTCCTTTTGAACAACCATTGACCTTAAACCGGTCCAGGACATCTTTTACCAAAAATTAAAACTGACTCGGGATACCTGGGTACTGAACAGTTGAAGTTTTGCACTTTTTGTTTACTGGAAATGCAGTGTGAAGCAGTGTAAATAAAAAAAAGTCAGATCCATTAACATTGTAGTTTAAAGTAGTCCCCCCCCCCACACACACACATAGTAATGTTATAAACAGAACACTATTCTACCACACTGGTCATGTTTTGCTGCCATCACGTGTCGCCTACTGTGGTGCATTTGGGCATCTTTCTTTGTCATGAAAGTAAACCTACAGTGCCTCAATCCAAATGGTATCTCCTAATATCAATATAATTTTGAAACCACTATATGGAATAGGCTGAGTCAAATAACTTGCCTCAGACACATTGATCTGGTTGGACCATATGAACATAAATCTACTCGGATCAATTGTTACACCTTTACTAAATGATTTTTCAAGTGTGCCAATTATGTTTTTTCTCTAGGAGTCTCTAACAAATGGGTTTTAGAGACAAGGATTTCATGACTGACTTTAAATATTGGACTCCCCCCCCCCCCTAGGTCGTAGCAGATCAATATCTCTTCCTCAAGGGAACCTTAACATTAAATGTAAGTCTTTTAAAAGGAATGTGCATGTCTTTTACTATTGTGCAAATATGATGATTAAAATATTTGACAAGCATATGCCTGATCATAGTGATGTCATCCTTTAATCTGACTACCTCAACATAATTGGTTCAAGTAGTTTTAAGATGTTGCCCTGTATTAAGAGTTTCCTTTGTATCTTTAGGTGGAGGATTTCCATGACGCTGGCATGAGTACCAGCAATGTATAATGTGAGTTTATTTTTAATTTGCCACTTAAAAGGTTTTTAAAGGTGTCTTTAAGGTTTGAAAGGATGAAATGGGTAAAACCCATCAAACATTTGGACGACTCTGTGTCCCATGGCAATTTGTCACCAAAGCCCTGATCAAACGGGAAACCTTCAACCTCAGCGGAAACGGTCTGATTTGTTCTAATGTGTGTATCTTTTGCAGGACAACTGGGTCTAAAGTAAAAAGTTGAGGTAATTTTTTTTCTTTTCTTAAATTCCTAAAACATTATGGGGTCAGGTGTGCGTTTAAAGCAGTTTCAGTGATGATTAAACTTAGCTCACTTTGATCCCATGTGAAACGACACAAACATCTGAGCAACTGCATCAGCTAGAACGTCTGTTCTTTAAAATGTATGACAGAAAAAAAACCTTATGCTTCATTGATTAATTTTGTTCTTTGCAGATGCTTCAGCTGATTCCAGCTCAAACGGATGCGATGCACATGAGGTAAGACTTGACCATCTCTAAAATGTAAAGTGTTGGTCTAAATATAGGACTTCCACCTCCAAACATACTGAGAAGCTTCTTTTGGGGTAGCAGAGTTCAGCTCTAGTCCTTGTTGGAGGACCTTGTTATCCCCTCAACACTAGAATCAAATGTGGACAAAAAAGAAATCATTAACGCTTCACAAAGTGGTTTCAAGTTCTCAAACATTTCCTATATTTAGACCAACACAGAGTTGATGCTGATTTTCAGCCTTCTGGAAATGATGAGATAATTTGGAATCTCGTTCGTCTGAACTGCTGTAGAGAATTTTAATTTCTGATACCATGAAGTTATCTTCATGCAACACAAAGCTGCGTGTTGCTAAGCTTGAGGCTAACTATCGTTTGCTTTCAGGACCTTTTTCTGTTGACGCTCCATCGCCCTCTGGACTGCAAATCCAGGTGAGCTGGTGATCAGTTTGTGCCTTTTTTGTCTCTGTCCAGTTTATTTATGATGACACTCGCACACGTCTTACGCCATGTGTCAACGCCAGACCTGAAAAGGTGAACCCACTGGTGTTGCCATGGCAATAAGGGGATGACTCGTTGGGGTTACCAACAGTCTGAATAAGAACTTGGACATTTGCGTTTAGCTTTAGATGGTGTTAGAGTTTGAATCTTGCATGTTTGTCAACAAATTACTTCCTGTATTTTAGGTGGAGTTTATCTGAGGTGAGGATGGAGCTGCTTTAGGGAGGAACAAGCAAGGTTGGTTTTATTTTTATTTGACGGTTTGTGGCCACTGATGCTCAGAAAGGATGAAGTTTACTTATACCGCCCCAGTCTGAAAGTTCATGACTGATTGGTATCCCCTCTGATCTGCATTGTTAAAGAGAAACTCTTTTAAAAAAAAAAGCTTGCTGCCTTCTCATGCTGCTGTCATCTTGACTCTGCAGGTCAACACCTTCAGGACGTCTTCGTCTGTCAGCTGACTACAGTTCAAGGCGACTCCACACTCCTAAGGCATTGACGGGTAAATAAAACAACAGCCAAATTGCTGGGATTGTGAAGATGATGTGCTCTGGTGTCCATCCAGTTGGAAGGTTCAGGCCTTTGCTTCAAGGCAGCGTCCCTCTCCTGTTGACCCAGTCTGGCACCGAGAACCCTCCCCCCAGGTGTAAGGTGGTCTGCTGGGCTCTGATGGAGAGGGGGGTCATACTTGGAATAACTGAAGATTCTGATATCTGATCACAACCCAGAAACTATAAAGGCTCATTGTTTTTTTTGGTTCATGTTTTTTAATTCAGTAATGAGTGATGAAAGGTCTTTGTCTTCAACAGGAGAAGCCTTTCTTCAACCAACTTCATAATGGTGAGTTTCTGTTGACCCTAAAGAGATTTCTGGAGATGTTTGCAGACGTGATGAGTTCCTATTACCGCCCCAGTCTGAGAATTCATGACTGATTGGTTAACCCCTCTGATCTTTGTAGGGAAATGACCTGTTTAAAATGGAAACAAATGATAAACACACATGGCTGAATTTGTTATTTGTCTTTTTAGGCTGGATGGTCTCTGGTGCCTTTTTGAAGAATGAAGTTTTTGTAAACTTTGAACATTTAATAAAAAAACTGTATGTGAAACTTGGTATGACTTGTCAAATTTGTGAACATTAACCAGGTGTTTGTTAGTAAACATTCAACTTAATTTGATTAGAACTAAATATAACCAAAACACTGACAACTGGAATGGGATTTAAATAAGGAGAAATTTCAAATGGTGAAATTGAAAAGTATTTGGCCTGTTTGGGATGACCTCAGAGCAAGCAGACCCCAGACACTTGCGGTCTAGGCTGGACTGTGCCGAATCAGGAACTGGGTGGGCTGGCAAAGTAATTTGGATAAACTACCAATTTAAAAGGGAATTAGGTTGTGAAAGTAAAGCACTTTAGCTATGTACCTGCAGATGAGGTAGCTCTCCTTCAGCATCTCTGCATTCCAAGAATTAAAATGAATCCTAATGTATGTGAATCTGAATAGGTTTCCTAGGCCATCTTAGATGTGTTACATTTTATAAGCACATTCCATTTTAATGCTTGAAATCAAACTTGAGCCACATCTTGACATTCAGCTCAAAGCAAGAACTCCACCAAATCAGCACAGTATTAGTGGCAACATTTATTTAAACAATTGCGCAAAAAAACTCCTAAAAACAGCTCAGATCTGGTTTCAGTCTTTAGTGAAGATCCGTGCAGCAATGTCGTCTACCAGCCAGTCCACCCCAGCCAGAAGGTTTTCTCCTGTTATTGCACTGCAGCCAATGACGCACCAGTGGTGGGTTTTGATCTCATCCAGGGCCAGTGCCTGCAGGAGAACATCAGGTGGTCAAATCCAAAACATTAGCTCAATGAAGACCTTCTTGGAGGCTTACCTCTCGTATCGCTTCTTTAGATAAAGCACCAGGTAAGTCTTGTTTATTTGTAAACACCAGCAACGTGGCTCCTGCTAACCTCTGCATGGGGGTTAAATAGAAAAATATTACATTAGAGATGCACTCCCATCACCTTTTGATCTATTGTACAAACATCCTTTCGTGATAATTGTGCAGTTTTTAGCCAAAATTGAAAAACCGATGTCATAGGACATAGTTTCTACAAAGATCCCACAAGAACATGTTAAAAAACCCCAGTTTCATTGCAGTGGGTCTTTACCTCCTCCAGCAGGAGGGTTCTCAGCTCCTGCTTGCAATCGTCTAGTCGGAGTCTGTCTGCGCTGTCCACCACCCACACCAGCCCATCCGTGCTCTCAAAATAGTTCCTCCAGTAGGAGCGCAGTGACTTCTGACCGCCTACATCCCAGATGTTCAATTTAAACCTAGAAGGAAGTGACAGACAAGGTTATAGACAGTTAAAATATTCAAATTTAAGTTTTACGGTTCACAAAGGCTATTTTGAGAACATGTACATTTACGGTGACTTGCAGCTGGTATTTTAGTCTTTCAGTAAAGACCTCAAAATATGATCAATCGCCCAATCCTCCCCCTTGAAAGCAGACATCCAAGTCTTGATGTTTGGATGCAATCATTGGATTTTTTTTTGTTTGTTTTCAGGAATTTATTTATATTCAGATTTAAGTCTAAAAAAACCCATCACATGTAAACACAGTTTGTTAGGAGAGTTTATATCAAGGGAGCCTTAAAGTTAAAATTAAAGAGGTAAAGGCAACGTAATCTGCTCTAATTGAATTTTTGTTAGATTTACACATTTCTGACTGAGATGCAACACAAGTGCTCAGGACTAACAAGAAAACAGCTTTCAGAGTGTTTAAAATCAACATTTTAATGTTTATGCTTCATAATTTTTAGTATAAAGTTAATAAAAATATTTATACAACGAAAAAAATTCAAAATATATAAACTATTATATCTAAAAAAAAAACTGCATATAAAATATATATATAAAAAATGTATATGTTTGGCCTCCTACCCCCTGTGCTCCAGAGTCTTGATGTTAAAGCCCAGGGTGGGGGAGATGGTGCTGACGTCTTCACCGTTAAATTTCTTCAGAATGGTGGTTTTTCCAGCGTTGTCCAAACCTCTGCACGCCCCCATTAATGACAATAACTAGTACAGCAAAGCTCCGACAATGCAACATTATTAGTTTAACGTGTTATCCCGCCATGCGTTTGTTTAAACTTAATTACATTAAATGTATCGTGGTTTGTAAACAGAAAACATCCGTTTGGCTCGGAAAGGCTAACTAGTGTAGCCTAGCTAAACCGTTACAAGAAGGATACAGCATCAGGAGTCTAACCTCGCGCTCTTTTTGCTTCATCTTCTTCAAAATCGTCATTAACCCCATTTCTGACCGACAATAAAAGATACGTAAATGTACACAAACGGGGCTTTGATTAAGTCATGCGTAGCTTTCATGTGCAGCATTACAATCCAGGAAGAGTCTACTGTCCTAGTTCCGTCCAACGCAGGATTTGATTTGTTGATTCCTTTGATTGGTTGTTGTGGAATCCCGGCGGTCTTCGATTGGTCTACCACGAGTTGTGGGCGTGGTGATGTTCGGAAGCGTTTCGTGTGTTTGGTAGGTTTTGGCGCCGCCATGTGGCTGTAGTGGGTATGACTCAAAATGCCTCAAAAGTTGAGACATTTTTCACTTGTTCCATTTCAAACGTCATTTGATCTTTCGAAAAAGTGCTGCCAGTGGTCTTTTAATTGTGATTTTTCCGTTTTTACCAAAAGAAATGAAAAAATAAAAAACAGTGTTGTTTTTACATACTAGTAAAATAAACCTATCATGTCTCAATCCAAATTGTATTTTCCAAGATCAATATGATCAAGTCATGTCATTTTGAAACAAGTTTACAATGGTATAGGTCAATTGAACCCCTGTGCTATCCTAGGCACTTTAACATTGGGAGTTGGGTCATCTAGACCCACTAGACATTGCTCTGAACCTTTTTTCTTCAATGATTTGTGATCTTCACTGGTGTCCATGGATTACATGAAATCCTCTCCACATTTATCCACCTTTGTCATGGTTGGAATAACATGTCAGTGGTCATCTTGACCCCATAGGAGAGAGAGAGAGAGAGAGAGATGTGTATATATATATATATATATGGTTAAACACACCAATTCTCTCATATTGATAAGAGGACACCTTGAAGCTGCATCTGCAATATTTCACACTCAAAATGTTTAACATCAAGTGGAATTGAAGAACTGCCTGGGATTGTGTGAACCTCAATAACCTGTTTAATGTATGAGCATTTCAAAGTATAAAACCCTAAAATAGCTCTGTTGCACACCCCACACCTGTATTATGCGCACAAATTCCCTAAATAAATACAGGCGGTCATTTTTAGAAATTTCATGCATAAAAAATTGAAGTTGGATGTTACATTGGCAGTTTACAAGAAGGAGGAACCCATCTATTCTTTTAAAAACTTGCTAATTCCTCTTTAGGGTCACAAAGTTACTGTCGGGCAAAGGAGTGGCACATCCTGGACAGCGAGACAGACAACCACATGCACTCAGATGCACATCTGAGGGACAGCTTAAAGTTCATTAGCCTATGTGCACATGACCCAGGAATGCGCAAGGAAACCGTGCAAATTAAGTGAGCCAGTGGAATGGCAGTTAGCTCGTCAAACTAGAACAGCAGGATGTCAACTTACTGTGACTTGAAGGATGTAGGCTAAGGGGAGGTGAAAGAAGCAAGGAAAAGCAAAATATTTGAAAGTCAAGGTAGTAAAGTGCTGAAGGCTGAAAATTGTGGCTTGTTTTTTACATTTGCTTGTTTTTCAAACCAAATATTCACTAAATCCTTCCAATGACCTCTAAAAATTAAAAACACATACATTATATATATTTGTTCATTAAAATATGACTTAAACACTGTCCATATAACCTAACTTTACAGAATCCAATTTAAAAGGATTTATGCTAGAGTAACAAGCAAACATATGTTTTCTATGCAACTTTAGTTGTCACTTTAAAAATTTATGATAAATAAATAATGAGTTATTTAACATTAAGGAGCAGTTATGTTTATTTTTCATTACATTTAGTCACATGTATAATTATATCTGGCCCTTTGAGGACAGCCACGATGCTGATGTGGCCCTCGGTGAAAATGAGTTTGACACCCCTGCTATGTTGTAAAATTAAAATGTTCCAATTTAGTCTGAAGACCTTTTCAGTCATAATACTACACATACATGGTCTATATTAGTACACTTGTTATACGTATACTCATTCCATACTTAAAAAAGTAACTTTTGCAAAGTGTAGTTGATGAATAATTATGTAAAATATTTCCAAATAGCGTTACTTGAAAAAAAAATGAACGAACGCTTTCACACATGGCATCGGAAATAGGATCTCCTTTAGGATTTCTTTTTTTACTTTTTAAGCTGGTACGTCCTTTATGGAATGCCGCAAACTGTTGTTATTCTCAGGTGGGAGGATCATTTCCGGTGAAAAACGGAACCTGTACTACAAATATGGAAATGTTCTCCAAGGCACCCCCGTTAATTGACGGGGATGCGTTCAAGTGTTGGCGGCAATTGCAGCCACCACACGCGCCACCGCTCTGTCCGTTCACATTTGAAACCAGTATTTATTTACCGAACACCTGATTATCAGAAACCCGCGTTTTGTCCTGTTTTATTGCGGAGCTTGCTTTGAAAAAATGAATGTTTCTCCCTCCGTTGCGTTTGCTACCACCCGATGACTCGAACCAACTATCTGCACGTGAAGGCAGCACGGTTTAAAGCAAAGCGTCCGTTTAAAATAAATCGAAACTGAAAGGAGGTGTGGCATCACGTTGCATCATCACCTCCGTTCATAAAACCTACCGTCAAGCTGCGCTGCTGCTACACTGAACAAGTCACCAAGCAGCTGCAGACACCTGCAGAGCCCTCACGCACAGACCCACGTGCACGCCTCACAGGTGTGTCACTGACTTCTGTCTGTAGCACAGTCTAGATCAGAGGGATTCCTTCTGCAGCCAGAGAAGATCCACATCTGCAGGATGTCAGATTTGCATGCGTTGATCATGATGGACTCCAGCAGCCCTGACTTTCTCTCAGCTGAAGATAGTCACAGCAGCACATCTGGGATGGTAAGGATTTGTTTTTTCTAAACCTCAGTTCATAAAAAAGTATAGTTTAAAAAGCATATATGAATGTGTACAATTTTCTTTATATGAAATTAGTATTTTCTAATTTTATCTTCTCCTAAAACCATAATTCGGATGCTCTTTTCCCTTTGTTTATGCCCTTGCAATACTTTGACACAATCAACATTTTTTATACTTTGAAACACTTTGGCTTCCATTCAACGTTTCTTGACATCGATCTGTCGCCTGCAGCAGTGAACCTTCTTCATTTCCCGACTTTCTATTAAACCTAGACAAACATGCTTCATATCATGTTCCCTGCATTTGTGAACATGAACGCCCAAAGGTTCCAGTCTGGGTTTGCTTAAAATGAGCTAAAAAGACAAAAGAAAAAGTTATTTTTACCTCCACATCTCAAGAAAATACATTTTTTCCTAATGCTGCAAAATCTGCAGGTAATATGGTCTGTGAGCTGTAGCTCAGATATGCACAGCACAGTCACCCACTTTGTTCTTAATTTCATTTTATTATTTTATTTTAATTTCATTAACTCGGGATAATTTCTGTTCATTCTATTAATTCTGCAATTTAATTGGGGGTTGAACTGAAAAATATAAAAAGAATATTTTTTTTATCATTTCTAAATATTTATAAATTTTATTTGCAAGGCTCCTTTCAGAGATCACCTTTACAACAGCAAAAATACACAAAAAACTCAGTCAAATCAGACAGATGAAGAAAAGTGCAATTGATGAAAGTTTTGTTAAAAAGACTGAAAATGAATCAATTTAACAAATGTTAGAGGAGTGAATTCAAAAGTTCACGGGCAAAAAAACAAACAATCTCCCCTTTTCTCTATAAAGAATCCAACCTTTCTTGATAAATTCACTCTAGAATGCTTCAAAGCTGAAAAAAAAACATTAATGAACGAACTGCAGCCTTTTAAAAAAATAAAATATGACACAAAAAATGTTATATTTAATTGAACGAAAATTCCTGATATTTGATTGTTGCTCCCTACAGTCTACATAAGGACATCAACTTAACTTATTCTTACCTTTTAGAGTTCGTTTTACATAAAAAATATAAATGCAATGAAAAAGATTTGTCAATGTGAAGTTACTTAAAAAGGTCTTTTTTTATTGAGCAAAAAACAATTTATTTTGAAGTGGCTGCAGGCACACTGCTGGATTACAAAAGAAAAAATGGAAAAATATATTTTTCAGGGTTTGATCAAAATATAACTGATCCTTCTGTTTCTTGTCCATCATCAGCGCAAATGAAGGTTGCTCATTCTGGGAGTCCTGCAGAAGGAACATTATGTTTTACTTTTAGCAAAGAGAAAATGATGCATCAGTTCATTCAATTTGCTCATTAAAATATATTGTTTATTTTTGCTTATTTATTTTTTTATGCTGCCCAGTACAAATTGGTTGTTGTCTTTTTTTTTTGCGGGAGGGGGGGGGTTGGTCTTACTTTAAAAGATCAGGTGTCGTTTTGTGATAGATTTCTTCTCAAAGTCCAAACATCTATAAAGACAGATTGCAATAAAAAAAAAATCTGACACAAAAAAAAAAAGTGCTGGAACTGTTAGAAAAAAAGTGTGTTTGCTCTAAGCATGAATCAGTTTAAATTCTTGTCTGCAGGAGAAGGACAGCAAACCCCGAAAGACTGTCCAAAGAGTGACCAAACGGCGAGAGAAGAACAGGGATGCAGCGAGGAAGAGCCGCAGGAAACAAACTGAAAGAGCCGACGAGCTTCACGAGGTCTGAAGCATTCCTGCAAGATTCCCTGACTTCCTGTTTTCCTTCATTTGTCCACCGTCGGGGCACTTTCTATACCGTTTCAGTCACACCCTCAGGCGAAGTGTGTGGCGTGTGCGCGTTGTGCAATCCGCCAGCGTGCACGCAACCATTTCTTGTAAATACTCCTCTTAAGAGAAGGGCTTTCTGCTGTTTGGCCCTCCCCCATGCGGTCTCCTCCCCCCTTTCTGTGACTGACTGCAGAGACTGAATGCTCATCAGTGCTGACTAATGACTAAAGCCTTTCCAGCAGCAGATTTCCCAAAGTTTCTTCCAACTTTTTAACTAATGCTTCACTTCAAAATGACGTAAAAGTGCATTTCTATTAAACATATTCTATGTTTCTTGGAAGCACATTCATTTTTGCACCTTGTGAGTCATAACTGGACCGCAGGAACACATATATTGGACCCTCAGAGGCACTAAATTGAAGTGAGACACAAACAGTTCACTATTGAACTTTTTTTCTCCTTCTAAATACTCTTTATTGAGACGAAAAGGGGGGAAAAAATTCTGCTCCCTGCTTTAAATTTTGCCATTTTAGTGTGTTAAAAATCCAATCAGCAAAAGGCCTGAAGACACTGAGGGCTTTGCGTGTCTGCCCCTCTCCTCAGAAGCAGGCGAAAAGTGGTCTTAAAAAGAAGGAATATGCGTGAGGCCTTATCAGTCAGGACTGACAGATGTGATTAGCAGGTTAGAAAGACTGACATGTCCTCCAAATCCACCATTAGCCGTCAGAAACCAGCTCTAGTGGTTGAGCAGCTTCTAAAAGAGACATATAATAGGACAAGAAAGTGTAAAGAAGTGAACTTCAGATATCCTGACCAGCAGGTTTTGTCTCCGGTTACTCAGATTCGTGTTAGATAACCACTTTTCTGGGTCGTTTTAAAAAAAAGCTTCTTCGGTTGAAGAATCAGCTTCCCTCTATGAACAGGTGCATCTGAAAAAGTTCAGTTATTTTAGTTATTTTAATTTAAAAAAATCAGACTTTATGCAAAAACTCCCAAAACAATACATTGGAAGTGCTAATGCCCGTTTTGTTTGTACTAGCAGCTACCAAGAACTCAGATTATTATAAAATAAAATATTGTGAAAGGTCAATATCAAAGCTTTATCGTGTCACGCAGTTTAGATTCCTGCATCCAAACATTTAAAACAAGACAGGCTGAATCAAGAAGGACAACTAATCTGCTAGTTCACAGAGTGCTGCATCCAAACATAACAAATCATCTGGTTGTTTTCAGACTCTTTTCTAGAAAAATACTAAATAATCTGCATGTTAGCAGGGTGCTCTACCAAAAATGTTAACTAATGTGGTTGTTGCTCAGAAAAGCTTCGGTAGAGAAAGGGGATCTATTTCACGTCGGAGAAGGAAATGATTAAACAACAGCCTAAACTAGGTGTAATCAAGGGAATTAATCATAGGTTATTTAGTTCCTGAATGACAGGCCACCAACACTTTTGAATAAGATGTGACACCTGGGCATATCTTTGCAAGCAGGAATGCAAATACTCTTAAAATTTGCTTCCTGCTTTTATCTGTAGATGAAGGTGACTTTCACTTCAGCTCCTTTTTTTTTCTCATTAACTTGAATATTGTCAAACAAAATCCAAGGAAATCACCATCTGTGTTCAGAGAAGGCTCAGAATGCAGGTTTTTGCTGCAGAGCAACTAGTGAACTTTTCCTTACGTTCATGAACTCCCATGAACTCCAGTTTTCATCAGCAGAATTCGCTTTGGAGACATGCATACTTTGTCCACTGCAACCTTTTCTGTCTATTGCAGCAGCTCGTATGTCATTAGTTTGGGTTGGTAGGTAGTTTTATTTTAGCACAGAACAGAGGGGATCCAGTTTAAACGGGATGCTGTGTTATTTATTGTTTTTTTGGTGAGATTTAGTCCGCTCAAAACTACCCGTCCTCTCTAGCTGCTTTAATATGTTACTCATCCTTTATTTTTGTGTGCTTTTATCTCTCCAGGAGCTCCAAGATCTTGAGCAATCAAACTCTGCATTTCTGAAGGAAATCGCTGAACTGAAGAAAGACCTCCTCTTCTACCAGATGACCCTGGAGCGCCACAAGCCCTACTGCCGCCTCAGAGCCTCCGGCTCGTCCAGCCCCTCCAGCTGCTGCTCGAGGTCGCCAAACTACCATCAAGCCAACTCCAGCCCTTCACAGGCCTCCAACTCTCCTTCTCCCTCTGACCTCACTGTTAGGACTCCCTCTCCGCCAGCTCCTTCATCCACCCCAACAGCAGTTAACATCCTCAAAACCTCCTCCTCCTCCCCCTCCTCTCCCAGCCCAGTGATGGTTTGTAACCCGGCTGGTGTCTCCACATGGGGAGCTTCTCTGTCTGGCTTTAGCAAACTACCTCTGGCCCCACTGAATCTACCCAACAAGGCGTCTGCCGCCCCAAGCCCGATTCCCCACACAGCCGCTCAGTGTCCGGACATGTCCTCGCCGATTCAAAGTTTCACAGACTATGTTTTAGCAAAGCTGGATGCTTCTCTGGCTGCAGCTCCAAAAACGCAGGTCCCCATAGCGTGCATGGAGGCCAAGAACACGCGAGCTGTAAAACAAGATTTTTCCATGAGCCATCCGTGTGCGCTCAGTGGAAACCCGAGCAGCTTAAGTTGGCCATGTGGACTTATTCCGGCGTCTTACCAAGCTTCTCCGGCTCTCAAAGCTTCCGGACAAACTCTCCAAACTTCTCTGCCTCCTGTTGGGTGGAAGCAAAACCAACAAGCGTCCGTCAGGGCAAAATCGCTGCACTCTCTGCTCACTGGGCCCAGTCCTCTGGATATCTATCAAGCTTGCTCCAGCATCCCTAATTTATCTTTTTCCCAAACTCAAGCAACTGTGCCAGATCCGTCACAAGATGTGTCGTTGTCTGAGTTGTTGGAGTTCAACGACTGGATCCTGAGCGGACCAGCGGAGCAATAAAAAAAGACAGGACGTCAAGTCAGAATGCATCAAAAACTGTTGAACAAACTGTGAACTGAACGCACCGCCACAGCGTAGCTATTTTTTAAATAAGTAGTCAGCAAGAGTGCTTTTTAAGAAAAAAACAAACAAAGGCTGGCTCCTCTCAAACTGCACAATCAAAGCCCTTCTCCGCACAAACCAAGACTTTCTGCTGCTTCTTAGCTCAAACGACGGCTTTGGAGGATTGACCTTCTCCAAGACGACAGATATTGACACTTCGGATTCGGTTTCCATGTGCGTCACAACACAACCATGAATTCTCAGATGGCAAAAGGCCACGAGGGTAAAATCCTCCTGTGCTTGTGAGTTGAGTTGGTGTTTATTTGGCAATATGTGTAAAATAAATAAATAAACAAATAATTAAATAAATTAAATAAATTAAATAAATTAAATAAATTAAATAAATTAAATTAAATTAAAAAAAAGTAAAACTGGTTCAGGGTGTTATGACCCTATGGCATGTTGAGTGCCAAGCCCAAATCTCACCATGACTCATTTGGTTTCTGAATTGCTGATGTTGCAAATCCTGTAACATTAAATTTGTAAAAAGCAAAAAAGAATTTAGCCTGAGAAGCAGCAAGACGGCAAATAAGAAGAATCATAGTTTAAGGGATTCACCTTTGATTGTGTTTCAAATTAAATACATTTTTACAAACATTCTTTCTTTTAAGGGGTTGAGATGGTGTTAGCTGAATATATCAAATCCCCCCCAAAATACCCATTCATAAATTGTAGAGCTCTAGTTTTGCTCTTTTTGAGTGAATCTTTTTTTAAATTTCTTCTCCCGGGTGATGAGAATGGAATCATATTTTTATGTCAAAAGCTTTACTGTGCATCATGACTTTATGTAAATTATTTTGGGTCCTATTTGACTGTGTGGAAGCAGCAGTCACATGAGGCTTTATTGGTGTATGATTCCGCGTGTGTCTTGGGTTGGACCGTTTATTTCGATTCAGTACAGACATTTTTTGCACACTTTCACATTGAAATTAAACTAGAAAATAAAACTTTGTGACCAAACTTTGTGTTTTTTTTTGCTTATTTCAAAATGCAACATGTGAGAAGAGATAAAGATTTGTGGACCAATATGGAAGTTTGGTGCACGAGTGGAGCGGCTGCCCTCTGAGTGGAGATTCACGGGTTCAGTTCCTGCCTTGTCCGCCTTAAAGTGCCCTTGAACCCCATTTTGCTTAGAGATTTGCACATTGGAGTCACTATTGGTGTGCAAATGAGAGTGTGACTTTAAAGCACATAATCTTGATCATAGATTAAGTTTTTAATATGTAAGTATATATCATTTACCAAATGAAAAGTTGACTTATAGTTACCTAAATTAATATTTAAAAAAAAAAAAAGAAAAGAAAATGTTGGATCAAACCGCATTTTTTTTGGACAATGCATTTAAACAGTTGAAACTTGTGAAAGCTTAAAAATTAAAAGGTTATTTCAAATGCATAGCTCCAGGGGCGGAGCTATGGAGATGCAACTGCCCTCCCCAGCAAAAAGCGTTTCCCCCTCCCAAACTCTTCAGTCGATATTAGTATAATAAATGATAAAGATTAAGAAATAATCAATCAAAGCTTCTTTAAGCCTTGCTAAAATAACAAAAGCAGTAGTTTTAGAATTATTATTAGATTTATGTGGCTACAGTACATAGTGGTGTGAAGGCCCAAGGACCCACACTGGATGAAGCTCATCACACCCCCTGAGAAACGAACCTTAGTTTTAAATCTTTATACCTAATTACTATTATTAACATTTTTGATCCTTTCATGTGTAATGGTCCTCCAATCTGCTGTTCTCTGTGAAAAGCTAAATCTGTATAGATCCACATTGAGATTCTCGGTGTGCAAAAACAAAAATTTATTTCCTAAATCAGAGCCAGAATTTACTTTATTATCATCGTATCCACAGCAAAATGATGGTGCTCTCAAACGGAATATATAAAATTCAAGATTAGAAATGAAGGAAAATTTAAATGTAAGTATGAAAAAAATCATAAATGTTAAGTCTAAAATATGTTATAGCATAATATAGATTCAAGATTCAAAGGGTTCATTGTCATATGCACAGTAAGAAACGGGTTTCCCTGCACAATGAAATTCTTGCTTTGCTGTCTGCTCCGAATGCCAAAAAAAATTATACAGGAAATTGAAAATTCACACAAAACATACACCCCCCAACCCCCCCCCCCCCACACACACACACAAACACACAAATATATAACCTATAATTGCACCTTTAGAACCATGTAAAGATAATCCACGTGTGATTGAGTTGAATAAATGAATATCGCACTTTCCCAAATATTGCACAAGTTGGTAAGGTGGTGTTTCTTTTTAGGGTTTGTGCTTAGTAGTTGGAAAGCTCCTCAGAAAAACAATCAGAAGGTGGTAACTGGGATTGAGGTACACCTGGGTTATGTAGAGAAATGGGTAAAGAAGCGTGTTTGCTTTTATTATGACTTGTCTCAACAGATGTCAGAATACCCCTGCATCTAAAATTGGTCCAAAAGTCTTGCAAATTTAGAAAAAACAAAAAAACAAATTGAGACATAAATATATACTAAGTCTAAATGAAAAAATATAAGAATAAATATATACTTTGGCGAGAAACTCAATAATAAAGGTTTTGATTTGTAGTAATGAGTTTTGCATTTGAGTTAATTGTGCTTTGTTATACATTTCCTTAAGAAAAACCTGAAAACCCACACAAACATAAAAATCCATTAATTCATTTTATTTTCATATGCATTTATTTTTTACCCAGAAGTTATGATATAGTTTTCTCTAGTCTGTTTTTAGGTCAACTATAAAAAAATTTAACATTTTTTTTATGTAACTGTTTTTCCTCCTTAGTCTTTTTCCTTTTTCCTAATCTGACATAATCCTAATCCTAAAATCATACATCTGAAAGGCTTTAATCACCTTTGAGTGGCTGGTAGCTTGGTTGGTACGATGAAGGGCTGCCACGCAGGAATTCAGGGTTCAACTCCTGAAGGGGAATGAAACAATGGTACTGGGAGCAATTGCCATAGCAATGGTGAGCAACTCTCTTAAAGAACTTGGGAAACTCTTGCATCACTCAGTAACACAAGTTAGAGGTCACATAAATTCCTGTTTTCTGAAAGTTTCTTTTTATTGTTAGATTCAAGAAAACACCTTGAGGCTAAATCAGAAAGCTTATGAAAGAGGAGATTTACACAGCAGTCAGTCATATCCAGTTACTGACCAGGCAGTGGCTGCAAACAAAGGGAATTCCAGTACAGAAAGGCGAATTACAAAAAAGATTTTTTTTCGAAATGGTTGGCAAGTTTAGGTTTTGTTTATTTGGCCTGTTTTTATTTGTAAAAAAAGAAAAGATAACATACTTTGAGTTAGTTACTGAAAGCATTGTCTAAGTATTGATGCCATAAGGGAGGAAATGTTTCCTCCATAAGTAAACATTAACTCTTTAACTGCCAGCTCAACCAAAAGTAGGGCACGTTTTTAATACATAACGTTTAAAAAAATTGTTCATATTACTAATCAAAAGGAAAAAATAAAAAAATGTTTTCAATTGTTTTTTCTTTATCTGTTTATTAAAGGGTTAATTAAATATATGATTTTAAAAAGTCAGAATAAAGTTAGACTAACTGTAAAAACATTTTTATTGATTTTTATTGACAATGAGCTTTACTGAAATTTTTTTTATGATGGCTTGAATGAAACTTTGTTGCTACAGAACTTTTTTATCGCCATCCGGGTGCCAAAGTGCTTTACTATAAAAAGAGGGGGAAAAAATAAAATTGAGCAAATTAGGAACAAAAACTTTATAAGCAACAGCATACAATTACACATAAAGAATGAATTACGGAGCATCTCTGTAGATTTTGAGTGCAGTTTTATAAAATCTTTGCAATTCTAGTTTAACCTTTATAACTTGAAATTTCCGACAAATGTTTTGTAACGCTGAAAAAAATCAAAAATAACTGCGCCCTCATGAGGCCAAAACAAGACATACAACTTATGCTCTGTGTAACTGTTTTGTGCTCTTTGCCTATAAAGTACGGAAGCGCATATGTCTCATATTTCAAAAATAAAAGCATTTGCGGCATTGAAATTTATTTTGAAACATGAGACATGCTTCCATAATAAAGGACTTAAATTGATGAAATAACCTTTTGGATGATCAGTAATAAATCTTTAAACAAATACAAATATTATTGAATAGGATCTTAAAATTTAGCAATACATTTATAATTCTATTAATTTTATTGCAGATCTCTTGATGATTACATCTTTTAAACTGCATTTCAAAAGAGGATATTTAAAATTACGAGGATGTAGACTTTATATAATCAGAAAATGTATCTTTTTACAATCTGAGTTATTACACAGAAATCTCATCAAACAGTCTGGTAGGAGTTGGTCCCATGAGACAGGAATCAAATCTAATTTTTTTTATTTTTAAAAGCACTTTTCATACCCAATGTTGCTATTCAATGTGCCTGACAACAACTCATCTAAGAAATTAGGAACCAAAGAAGTGGAATTGGACTGCAGGACGACATCGGTGTTGCAGAAAGCTCAAAGGACAAAAGTGATTGATTGTGTTTTTCTTTGGATCCCATTCCTGACTGCATTGCATGTCCAGACTTGGGACGTGCACACTTCTGAATCGAATACTTCCACTTCTGTGATCATGCTTGAGTCTTTCTGGGGAAAGAAGCTTGTCAATCCAGAAAGCAGTCTTATTTTGAAGGAATTCCTCAAACTGTGCAGTTTCAGACACATCCTCCCAATTAAGAGATAAATCTAAATCCATTTATTTTCTTGGTGAGGTTTTTTTCTCCATTAAAGTCCCAGTTTGGATCTATTTTCAAAGCGTTCCCAGTGGTCTTTTCATCATGATTATGCCGTTTTCAGCCAAAATCAAGAAACGTGTTGTTCACAGGTTCTGCAGAGCGGCAGGAGTTAATCAGTTGGCACGGAGTGCACCTGCCTTCATTTCCCATCATCCCTTGCTGACACTCTTTCCTGCTCACAGCCCGTCACACCCCCACCTAAAATTACCTTTGCAACAAAAAATAGCAAGGAATTAAGAGCTAGGAAATAGGAGCTATCCATGCATTACAGTTTTGAGCCAGATGCCAGCTCGGACGAGAAAAACAAATGGATCTATATACCGCTACAGGTTGCTTCAAACTGCATTTTTTCATCTGCTCCTGATTCACAAAGATTTGAATAATGAAATACTCAGAAATGCAATTTTAACCTTTATTTTCTTCCTTCTTCCTTTATCGTCAGCCTAATAGCATTTCTGTCTAACTAATTTTTCTGCCAAATTGAGATATTGGCCTAACTCTACTCTCTTTTCACTGCTGCACCACCCTGTATAACTGCCTATGTTCTCAGCCAATCAGAAGGCTTCCATCATTCAAAAAACACTATCTGCTTTAGTCATCTAATTGACTTGGGCATTTTTGATGCCATATAAAAATGTGCTTAAGTCATCTCAAATTGACTTGAGCAGTTTTGGTGCTACACAACAATTGCTGCCCCCATGAAGAACAAGGCTCGTTTTAGCATAAATGAAGCATTAAATCTTATCTTTGATTCATTAGGTAAGCTTATTCATTCATTCTGGAGCCTGGAACAGTTATTTGTGACCTGTACAAAGAATACTGTAAAGCTGTTGGTGAGAATGGAGCACGGGTTGTGAGTGAGGGGTATTTCTGCAAAGTGTTCCGTGAGTTGAAATACTCTTTGTTCATACCACGGAAAGACCAATGTGATGTATGTGTTGGTGCCAAGGCAGGAAATATAGATCAGGATACCCTTAATGCTCATTTGAAATTAAAGGCTGAAGCTCAGGCTGAAAAAGCTAAGGATAAACAGGTTTCTAGTGACAAACTCTCAGTGTGGACAATAGACCTGCAGCGTGTTCTTTTACGCCCCAAGACCCAAGCGAGCACAATGTATTATAAAACTAAACTGCATGCACAACTTTACTTGCTTCAACCTGGGTAACAAAGATGGCCATTGTTACCCCTGGGAGGAGCACGAGGGCTCCCTCACCAGCGAGGTTTTAGCCAATCTGCAGTTCAAACACTTTGAGTCAGTCTTAAGGCCTGTTCACACCGGGACGAATTTCGGGCGCGATATTCGCCGACGTTTAACGCCTCGTGACTAAACAAAGGGCACCAATGTGAGTGTGCACACCGACGCGAAAAACGACATGCGTAAAAGCGTCGTGTCGGTGCAATAGCTATTGTGTCTGTTTTTTTATTTCAAACGGGTTCACACATCTGGTGGGAGTCACCATTAACATATAAATAAAAAGTTCTTACAATTTGGTGAAAAAAATGTGTTTTTCCTTCTTTTCCAAAAACCTGAAAAAATGAGTTAGGCAGATATGCTATTAGGCTGACGATATGTTCTCTATCATCAGAAAAGTGCTGCAACATGTTAAAAACACCAAAAACCCAATTTTTAAAGTTGGTGTTTTTAACACTTTGGGAGCTTAAACAAAGGGAAAAATTACCCCATTTAAAGTTAGTAACCTCCTGTTTTGTGTATTTTTTTTAACATTATTACTACTATTTATTTCCTATTTTCAAAGACCCTGCTGGTCCTCCATCCATTTACGCTGCTGCATGTGATTGATTGTAATTTGCTTGTGAAGGGTCGGCTGCCTGGCCAAACACTGTTAGACCGTTATGATGAGTGTGATGGATGAAGATGAGGAAACGGGTGGAGGGAGGTCAGGAGGAGCATACATCCTCAGACTAGAAGAACCTGCAGGCTGAGGTTCAGTCTTTGTGCTCTGTAGCTCCCACTAAATGAAGATTAGAACTGCAGCAAGGATCGTGAACGATGGCTTGAAAAAGAGAGAAAGAGACACGTAAATAAAAGCATATAATTAAATAATGTCAAGCTCTAGCGTCATCTGCAGTGAGGAGCCTCAGTCCGCCCTCTCCTTGCACCACCTTTCGACTGAAGAGCATTTGTCAAAACAATGTAAGCAGGAAAACCACTTCCGGTTTGGAATTTTTAAAATAAGAGCAAAAAATTTTAATAATAATAATAAAAACAGAAACTGAAGACTTTTGGCTTTTTTAAAATCCCTTTTAGATAAAAAAACAAAACAAAAACAAAACTCTACTTAGTTTCTTCTGGTCCTTTTGTACTAGGACTGTCATCGCCATGGCAGCAAAATCTTTCCCTCCTCAGTGTTTCAAATATTAGCTACTCTTAAGGACTCATGAAGATGGATGGATGGATGGATGGATGGATGGATGGATGGATGGATAGATAGATAGATAGATAGATAGATAGATAGATAGATAGATAGATAGATAGATAGATAGATAGACTTACATTCATCTTTCAACACAGGACACGGTCAAATTAAATTAATTAAAAAGAATTAATACAATTATTAAAATAGAATTCAGATATAATAAAAACTGTGTGGTGGAACTGTGGTGTTTGTGTAATTTTGGTGGCTTGATTGATTAGAAATTTTTTTGTTTAACCCTGGAGAACCCAACATTTTTCATCAGGGCTTTTAAGGTTAATTTAACAATGTTTGTTCCTTTTGAGAAGCAGCGATTATAAGCAGCCAAAAACTTAAAATTTATAGAAATAAAAGTTAGGGCCAAATTTGACCCTGTGGGTTTTCTAAGGTTAACGGTGAGATAGATGAACCAGGAAGAAGTCATTAATGTGAGGATGGATTAAGTTAAATGTACACTTGCAGATGTTCTTTTTAATATTAAAAAAAGATCTTAATTTTCTTTAGAGATGTGTGCTTTATAAAGATAAAATCGACATAGTGTCCAAAGGACAGGCTGCTGTTGGCCTCCTCCACCTGCTGGAAATGATCCACAGGTACTTCTAGGAACTCTTTGGAGGACACTTTGCTTTGCATGGTTGTTTTTTCTGTGTTTTAAATTTTTCTATTATGTAATTGACATTGTTTTTAAGTCTAAGGTTTATGAGTTTAGTGAAACTTCTCTTCAGGCTGTCAATCACTGTCACATCAGATTTAGGTTACCAATCACCACAGCTGTTTCCTGTTTGTTAATCCGATTCAATCTGTATGAAATTACATGGTATAAGTCTTGGAATCCTTTTGGTAATTTTTAATCTTGGATCAATTCTGACACACTTGTGCGCTATTGTGCATTATGGTTCTATACTGTCTGCCAATGACTTTTTAATCATTTTGACCGTTTTTTGAAAAGTGTTCTAGCCAACTCTCTCTCCCCCCAATATAGTCTATAGTTCTGTAGTTCTCTAGGACATAGTTTTGGCAAAGTGGCAGGTGAGAATTACACCTTGAGTTGTGGGCAGGACTGTTGACGTGGAGTAAGCATGCCCCATTTCCCCTGTTCCATCTGTTTACACTCTCTCCCGCAAGTTCACAGCCCCTCACACCCCCAACCTAACATTACAGGTGAGGCAAAAATGGCGAGTAATAATGGAGCTATCCAGCCGCACAGTTTTGAACCAGAGGCCAGCTCAGGTGAGATAATTGAAGACGTGCATGGATCTGTTTGTCTGCAAGTGGATGAATCAAAATGAACTGGAGAGGGGAGCTTTAGGTTTGCCATAGTAACTTTTATGTAACAGCTAGAATGGCATTTCTAGCATCCAATGGCATGTTTGCGTCTGCTCCTGATTTATCACGGTTTCAATAAAGAAATACTCAGAAATGCAATTTTCAATTTAATTTTCTTGTCCTCCTCAGAAAAATGCAACAAGAAGATCTTAAAAACACAGAAAACACGATTGTCATTGAATTGTGTCTTTAAATGTCTAGTCCACTGCAAACTGGGCTCCAAAAAACGCACACAGCTTGGGGTTAAAAACAGTTGAGCCCTAGAATCTTTTTTCAGTAGGTTGAAATATCTGTTACATTTCTTAATTTAATGACCGAGCAACAGTATTACAAATGTTATTTTCCAACCCAGCTGCTCATTAAGAATCAATTGCATAAATGCCTTAATTAGTGTTTATTTTATTTTGAAAGTCCAATTGCCTCGTTTCCTGTCTAACCGTTTAGCCGCACGCTCGCTGACGCAGCTCACAGAAAGACAACCGGATAACGGGAACCGTAAAGGGGGGACGGGGGCAAAGCGAGAGACGTAAACGGAGTCGTGTTGTATAACCCAGGCCTCCACTTTTTACTCATTGTTCCTCCTTTTTATTTTTTTGTCCCCCTGGTGTTTTCTCATCCTCTCTCGCGGCGGAGCTGAGGAGGAGAGAAAAGGGGGGAGGAGGAGGAGGGCTGCAGGGCTCGGCGCTACATTCGGAGCAGCTGCCGCACATGTACTGTTCGTTTCCCCGCCCCGAGAAGACCGGCGAACCGCAGGAGGAGGAGGAGGAGGTGAATGAGGCAGAGAGAGGCGTGTGAGAAAATATCCCGCTAGCAAAGCGAGGAGGAGCGGGGCTAACGGTCGACAGGATTCAAAAAAGAAATCCAGAAGAACACCAGTGATGCGGCAGCCGAGGTGGGCCAAAATTGACGATTTTATGATATCGTTATCCTCCGTCGGGACCGACCACTGAGGAGAACAAACTGTACACCAACCCGGAGTTTATTCGCATTTTTTTGTTTGTTTTTGTTTTTTTGTTTTTTAACCGGACGAGGAAACCAATAATATCGACTACATTTCGGTGATCGATTGTTGTGATTGTGAAAGCTGGGCTGCATGATTACAGTTCCAGATTTAGGCCCATGACTTAGTCTGTGTGACGCCAATACAGCAGCAGAGGAGATAGGGGAGGTGTGTGTCTGTGGAGGCGCGCCTGTCTGAGAGCATCATCTGGCTGCTGCAGATGCTGCGCGTGCGTTCGCGGATGAGACACTTTTCTACCTTTGCTTAAAAACAAAACAGAAAAACAGATGCTTTCAGGGATGCTGCTGCCATTTCCAGCCGGGCTCTGATAGACTGGACATCCGGAAAATCTTTGTGCTCCTCTGCCTCTGCACCTTCCTCACCCCCTCCTCCTCCTCCTCTTCTCCCGCCCATCAAGCGTCTGCTCATTGTGATCAAATTGATCATCCATCTGCGCTTCAGAGAGCCTCCCACTCCTCCCAGCGTCCATCCACCCGTGTGCATCCTCGCAGCAGGCCTTTCCTCCAAATCCACCATGGAGACGACCAAGCTGCCTCCGTCCAGCCCGTCCTCACCGACCACCAGCTTCTCGGTGCCCTCCGCCGAGAAGGTGGACGGCTTCCCGCGCAGGTCCATGCGCAGAGCCCGGCAGAGGAGGTCGCACAGCTCGTCCCAGTTCCGCTACCAGAGCTCCCAGGTGGAGCTCACCCCCCTGCCCTTGCTCAAAGGTGAGAGGCGTGTTCCCTTCACACCACAGTTCTTAACAGTCACACATACCATTGAGGTTTATTTTACCAAAAGATTTCTGGGAAAATAGCTTGTTTTTTGCGCAAACAAATGTTTTCTCAAATTATTCCACCATTACAGAGGGATTGAGTCACTAAAATATCCGAGTACTATCAGAGTAGTATTATTAGTACTATCAGAGTAAAGGGAGTTAATCCAACATTAGTCCACTCCATACATAACGAGAATATTCAAATGATAAAATGTTACTTTACCTCAGGAGTGCCTGGACTTTTTTTTTAGCGCAAGGTACTTTTTGAAACGACCAGCTCCAAAGGACCTACTGTATTTTTGGACTATAAGTGTTAGAGGACAAATAATGCATAACAAGAATGAAAAAAAATCTCATAGGTAGCACTTTTGGGAAAAATGTATTTAAAAAAATACGGGAACAAGAATGGAGATTTTACTTTGAAAGGCAAATCGTATTAAAGTCCCACTACGATTATCCTTTGATCTATTATAAAAGTATTCCCAGTGGTTTTTAAATTGATTTTCTAAGACATAGTTTCTGCTGAGCTGTAGGAGTTCATCAACAATTCGCCTCGGAGTTGTAGGTGGAAGTTTTGGTGTGGAGTAAGCCTTCTCCCATTTCCCATCATCCATCTGTTTACACTTACAGCTCCAGATTTGGGCTTACAACCCCTCCCACTCCCCAACCTAACATTAATAGTGCAACAAAAATGGTGAGCAATATTATAACTATCCAGCTGTACAGTTTTGACGTACATGGATCTGTTTGTCTCCAAGTGGACCCATTGGAATGGAGCAGAGCAGGGAGCTTGTGGCGCTCAGATTGTAGGGTCTCTGTCACAGCTACAAATGTGGGGAAACGCCAAATTCTTCACCGTCTGTCACGCTTTAATCACAATTCCTCCAAGCCCAGTGTAAGGCTGAGTGGCACTTCTTCATCAGCAATGCTGTCATTGGCAAATATGGGTGCACAGACTTGGTGCATACACTTGTTTAGAAAAACCCTGACATACTCTGATAAATACACTAGTTTAGTGGATCCTGCGTAATTAATTTAATTTTTATCAGACACTGGTTTGTTTTTTAAAACGTACCGACATGTTTCGGTGGAATGTCTTCCACCTTCATCAGGGTCGTCATCAGGTGGTGGTGTGTGACATCTTTAAAAAACAGCTGATTGTGACTGAGGCAGTGTCACCTGTCAAATTTTGACAAGTGACTCCGCCCCTTGATGTCAGTTTTTTTTCTGGAGGATGTTGCTCCAGGTGTGGGAGAGCAGGAAGGCCCCATCATCCCTGTTCATGGACGTATGGGCTCGCTTTCTTATATCTCCACCGCCTCCATGATCCATCTGCGGTGTCTGTTGTCTTCTGTGCGGAGGGCCTTTTCCCAGTCCATGATGTGGTTTTCCTGCTTGCAGTGTCCGTTATGGATGATTTCATATTTTCTTGTACTGCCTGTTGTCGTCTGGCTCTTGTTAGTATTTTGGGGGCCTTCCTGCTCTCCCACACCTGGAGCAACATCCTCCAGAAAAAAACGGACATCATCAAGGGGCGGAGTCACTTGTCAAAGTTTGACAGGTGACTCTGCCTCAGTCACAATCAGCTGTTTTTTAAAGACGTCACACACCACCACCTGATGACGACCCTGATGAAGGTGGAAGACATTCCACCGAAACATGTCGGTACGTTTTAGAAAACAAACCAGTGTCTGATTAAAAAATAAATTAAATTAATTAAGTATAATTCTATAGACACAATGAACCTCTTTGAATCAGTTTAGTGGATGTTGGATTGGCTTTTCTGCTCATCAATCAAGTGATGTACTTTGTGGCGAGGATGATGTTTGGCTGGCGGCAATTTAAAAAAAAAATCTTTATTTGTTGGTTTATTTTATTGGATGGCCTGCGATCTACCAACACTTCCTTTGATGTATTGGCAAGGCTGGTTTACAACCATGAAACATTTGAGATACCACATGAAATATAACTCTTAAACGTTCCAGAGTTAAGACCACAAACACATAGGCAATAAACACCTGAACAGAAAAAACCAAAGACCATTTGAACATTAGTGCTGGTGCATCCATCCACAGACCAGGTGACCTCTGGATATGCTGTAAATAGGAGGTCACTTCAGTCTTCGGCCAGTTTAAGGTTCCAGACTACAGCCAAAAAATGTTTTTTGCAGTGCATACAGCAGGACCTTTGATGCAAAAAATAAGGCGAGGAATGACTAAAGGGTAATGAGGATTATTGCTCGAGTTAAAATGGAGCGAAAAATAAACTCATCTGATTTAATGATTGACTTGAGGCGCTGCCTTTCTCCATTTAAGGTTCTAAATGTGATCTGGTTTGACATTTTTAGTTGTTTGGCAACCAACGCTACAGGAATACTTTAATGTTTTAACCCAAAATACATTAACTAGAAGAACTAGATGTTGAGGCTTTAGAGCAGTGTCATAAATATCTATTTTTTCAACATTTTTGTGTTTCATTCTTAGTGACAAAGCTCCATCACCTTTTCTTTCCAGGTTATCTCGTGTAGACTCTCTTCATTTGTCACCGGTGTGGAGTTCAAAGGCAGTTGTTCATCTTTATGTTTGCTTTTGACTTCTTTATTTATCAGTAATCCCTTCTTTTCTATAGCTTGCAATTCCTTCCTGGTAACTGTTCATGAAGATGAAACCTTTCTCCTTCAAGGATGAGATATGTGTCCTCCATTAACAGATTTTACTCATTTTCTAGCTTGAACTTCCTCTCAGGAGTTGTGTGTGTGTGTTTGTGTGTGTGTGGGTGGGGGAGGTGTGTGTGTGTAAGTGCATCCTGGAGACAGAAGGTATTTATTGCATCTTTTAGGCACCTGTGCTTCAGACTTTGTGCATGCACTGCAGCCATCATGCAGCGGTCAGAAGTCCCAGTTATTGCATGGCCGCTGCAGTGCTGTGGCACTCTTTCTGCATCCTCAGTAGATACTCATTGTAAGGTTGTGGAGCAGTGAAACGTCTGGGGGCCAGAAGTCTCTCACGGGCAGTATTTGGGGCAAATGTGGACAGACTTGGGGGGGGGGGGGGATGGATCTTTCTTTAGCTCACCTGGACAAATCCGCATGTTGACTGGAGCACATCACTTCCACTAAAGCTCTAGGCAAAGAGTCACACAGGCCTAGATGTTTATAAGTGCAAAAGAACAGCACCATAGAAAAAATGTCTATATTTAATTATTTATACCTGATTTTATTAACATTCTAATCTTAATTTCAATATAATTTGAAAAGGTTTTAAAAAGATGGTAAGTAGGGACTTTTTTTGGGTACCATGAGGTCTAATTCAGTCTTTTGTGACATAAAAAGCACAAATTTCATTTTTAAATTAATGTTAATTTGATTTTCTAAAATGGCAACAAGTTACAGGCTGCGTATGTGGAGCACTCCACATATCAACTCCAATTCAACCAGCAGACTAAGCCAAAAGAAAACTATTGGAGGAAAAAATCCAATTAGTTTGTTGGCCAATGCTTTACTTATTTATTGCAGCTTTTCTGGGAATTTCTTCAGTTTTGACCCCAGACAGTATTTCCAGTAATGAAAAAAGAGCACCTATGTTTTTGGTTTCAAGTAAATGCTAAATTAGGGGTATGTACGGTCAGTTTGAAGCAGAAGTGCTCTTTTAGTTTCTAGTCCTTCAGACTAAAACAAAATGTTAGGTTTTTATTGAATAAATTCTAACTTTATAGTGAAATTTCCAACTTTGTTCAGGTAGAATAACTACTTTATTTTACCAAAACCAAATACTTTTTAAAGGAATAAAAAAGTATATTCAGATTTCATTTAATCTTTAATTCATCTGAATTGTGAACCAATAGAAATGGTATCAGTCCAGTATTTTGTCAGTCATTCTCAGCCCCAATGAAAAGTGGACTGTATGTCTCTGGATTTATACTAACTTCTATATGCATGTTTATGATCATTTTAAAATGAGTGTGGTTTCTCACTCATTCAAACTATTAAGCTGATTTTCTTAAACAGTCCTGGCACATCGCATTTCCATCCTGGGAGAGGATCCCTCCTTACTTTGGACATCCCTTCTTTTTTTCCCCTCCAGAATAGTTTTTTTTCCAGGAGTTTTTCCTTACTGAGAAGGAGAGTCTAAGGGCGTGGATGTCCAGTTTAGCTAAGTCTATTTAGTTTCGCAATCAGCTATTGTATTTTACAGCGGATTTCATGTTTTTGTATTGTTACCAGTGCAAAGCCGGTTGAGACAAATGTGTTGTGATATTGAGCTATATAAATAAAATCAGATTGTATTGAATTAAGAAGCTTATTAAATGTGACCTGTATTCTTCACAAAGAAACCTTTGGTTCAAGCATTATGAACGCAAACCTTTAACCTGCTGTAACTTTAGGTTGTAAGATTTATATTCAAGCTCCAAAACCAACAGTTTTCAGATGGTTTTGCAGTTCTACCTTCAGTTGTTTATTGGTCAGCAGGTTGATGGCACACAATGGATGCATTACAGTCTTTTGTCTGTCTTCAAACACAACCCATGACTTGTTTGTTGGTCTGTTGTCCGGCAGTCCCAGCTTCCTTGTAACTCCAGTGTCTCATGTCTGTCATAAAAATTCAGGTCAAGCTGCCAGCGCCGCAGCAAATATTTAAACTAAAACCATTGTAAATATTTCAATATAGCACTACAGAAATGCCTTCAAAAAGGTTCTGTCTCTCATTAGGAGCAAATCATCTCAGGGTAAAAAAGCAGCGGAGATGAAGTTTTAGCAGCCCTGTTATTTATTAAACGACACAATCTGGTGTTCCTCTGCACAGCTGATCATATGTCAAATGAACAAGCTGCAGCTGTGTGCTGCTGCCTGTTAATGAGGCGGCAGCAGCCAGACGTGTGCCAAGTTGAAAGCGATATGTCACTTCATCCAGCCATGTCAGATTACTCGTAAAATAGTTTGAATTTTTTTTTATTTTGCTCTGACTTTTCTTTTTTATAATTTTTTTATTTTTTACCTTAGTTCATCTTTTGAACTGAAATTGAACCTTACTCCCTGTAACCACCCCCATGATTCCCGGCTTTTCTTGAAAATACAAGAATTCAAGAGAAGACATGGCAAAGATTATAAACCATCTATGTGAAATTTGTCTTTAAAAAGAAATTTGGATTGTGATCTGGATTTGATACCAACCTATGGAGAGAAAATAGTCTCGGTGGATTTGTGTGTGCAAAATACTTAATTTGTAACATGTCTGCCTGTTTGTGTGCAACTTTGGATTTGTGTGTGTGTAATACTTGGATGGTAACTCGTACAAAACATTTCGTGCGTAACTGTGTGTGCTTGCAATTGTGTATTCACATGTACTCAAATATCAAAAACAAATAAGAAATAGAATTTACGTACAACTTGAAATGACACCACTCTAAACTAAATGGGAACTAATGGCTCCTACGCACACACATCTTTGAATAGTACAGACCAATTGCCTGATACACAAGAACAAAACCCTCGTTTACGTACAAATCAGTTACAAGTGCACGAGGGCTGTTGTGACTCTTTTCACTTCTCCAGATTAGTGCATAGATAATGCATTTAAATACTGCTAGAATGCTGGGTCATCAGTTTTCTTGTCAGCCACTTTGAACTTAGATTGTGAATATATCTACTAAAAACAAGAAATTAAAGGTTTTAAAAATGCGTATTTAGACTTTATTTTTATTTATACTATTTAAGAAAGTGTAAAAAAAAAGTCAAGTTAGACTGCTGACCTGGCAGATCTACGCCACTTCTTCCACAGCGTCTGCAAGAAAAGCCTCCAGTCAACAACAGGTATAGATTATGGGTAAAAAATTGGATACTGAGGGGGGAGATGCTATCTGGCTTTTGCTAGTAAATGCAAGTAAAAAAAAAAGAAGGCTGAACTAGCTGACAAAAGAAGCAGAGAGATGCCATTGCTGCTAAATTAACTAAAAGATTAAGGGTGATGGACACTAGATCCACAATAATCCCTTTAACACTGTATTCTTGTTTGGTCACTGCTCTGTAGCAGGTATACAAGCTCATGTATACAAGGTCATGTATATTTAATAACAATTCAGAGACATTTTGTTCCTAAGCAATACTTTTACTCCATTAAGCTATGTTCACACCTGGCTTGTAACACGTATTCAAGAATGCGCAAAACACGCAATCTTAAACATGGATTTAGCCCATAGTGTTCAGACTGGGTAAACAGGGAGGAGCTCATTCTTTTTTTTTCTTTTTCTGTTGTTCACTAGCACATTTCCACAACCTTTAGTTGGAAGAGGCTTGGTGCAAAATGTTGAAGCGGTACAAATCTCACCAATCTTGAAACGTCAGTCTTTTTCTTTTACAGTTCTGTTCCAATATATGAAAGTGTCATATAATTCCAGCCGGGGACAAACCACAATTATTAATTTCGCCTCCATGATCGATTTTTCAAATGGTTGACACTTCCGTGAATGAAAAAGGGCTCTATCTATACATCACTACCAAAATCGTGTCCCTTATTGGTCAAAATTTAATCTGGTTTAACTTTTAACACTTGTTTAATGGCAGGGTGTTGTGAAGAAGAATGTGGAGTCCCAAACTGTCGTAAAACTTGTTTAGCGATGTGTGAGATTTCTGAACATGACAGTTTAGATTGCGGAAGCCCGAAACGCGTTTTCGTTGACTTTTTATTGATAGTGGTCGCTTGATCGCACGTTACTGGGGTGGTGTGAACTCAGCTTTAGTGATTTTATTTTTTTGAGTTAGAATTGAATTTAAAACAACTAAAGCTGTAAACTAAGTGTAAAGAAGACCAGGGGCTAATGAATGTCAGAGGCACCCTCCAAGATGAAACCACAAATTTCTATTGCTGTCAGAAAGATCACTTAAAGTGATGGAGTTTTCAATGATTTTCACAGACGACAAAATCGAGAGAAGAAGAAAAACGGTTGAACCAGGCTTAGGTTTTGCAGAGATATTCCTGAGATGATCTGGTTGACCAGCTGGTAGGGTAGCCATGGCATGGCAAAAACCACGCAACTCAGAAAAATCTCTGCCAGTATGGACAAGATCAGCCTTCTGAGATGCACCACTTTTCAGCTTTCTCTTCCCCCAACTCGCCACTATTTAGCTGGATCTAGTAGTCACACATTTTGATATTGACATTTGCTGATGCAGGTATAACTGGTAGAACAGCTGGGAACAAAAAATTACTGGCAGACCTCGAGGACCAGGGCTGGGGGAGTTGCAGATTAAAGACTGGAGATCGGAGGTCAAATGGAAGTATTTCCAAAGGTGGTGAAGAATATTTGTGCTAAGAAACTGTGGGACTGTCAAACCAATGACGGCTAACCAACCTGACACTGGAATGGCAGAAAACGGCAGAGGAATGCTGTAGCAGCACATGCTGCAGTCTGTAGTCATAGCAACAACATAAAGAAGAAACATGAGACACTTGGAAAAAATGTCATTGATTGATGGTAGAGTTATTAAAGATGCAGAAGTCGAAAGCAAAGTTGTCATCGATGGAAACTGATTGGGGTGTATTAAAATATGAAATCGGCAATATATTGCAATATTTTCTTTGGCGATATTTGTATCGATTTAAAATGCTGGGCGTCCTTCAGCATCTGACTCTTGTTTTCCATTTAAACCCCTGACCGCTAGTTGGCAGCACAGCACAGCGAGAACCAGCTTATCTTGTTGTTATGAGACATTCACTACTTAGTTTTTACTTGTGATGGGTATTGAACCGAAACTCTGCCATGTTGCTGCCAGTATCATATAAAAAAGCGGATTGCGGGGCTCTGTAGCGGGCTGACATTAGATCGAGTGAAGCTTGCCGCTGCACAGCGGCTAATGCACGGAGCATCAGCTACAATTCTGTCTGCAAAGTGAGCCAAAGTTCTTACAGCAATATATTCTAGTTGTTTTTTTTTTAAATGAATCAGAGTGATGTGAAAAAAGGCCAACGTCGTGGCGATGAGCTTTGAAATACGTATTTACTACATGTGAAAAAGTGGAGCTGCAGTGCAGACTGTGATGTAAATAAAGTATCTTCTTAGCCACATTAAATAGCACTCCTTCACCCTGTCATGATGCCTCATCATCAGACTTTATTGTTTCTGGAAAGAATTGGTGAATTTTTTTTTCTTTATTTTTGAAGCACCATTCAGGCTCCTGAACCATTTAAAAGTACTGGAGAAGCTACATAAAGCAATGTTGAAAAAACACAGAACTTTATTTCCTCAATCATACTTTTGGAACCTTTGTGTACTGAAAAATATTTGTTGTAAAAATTAGAGAATGTTGACTGTTCCCTTAAATAACAAATATATTTTAGTTTCCAAAATAAAAGCACTGTGAATTAGCTTGGGTAAATACAACTTGTATATGAGATACAGTTGCAGTGCCTAACTTTGTGATCATTAAATAATGTAAATTTTATTACAATGAAAGGGGTATTAATATTCAGGTAGAGTTTTTTTCTAAGTTATACTGTGTGTTCTGATACAATATCACGATATGTATCGTATCGTGGGACGCGTATCTGGATATGTGTTGTATGGGGCGGCCGTGGTGCAGCGGTAGGGTCCCAGTAGGTTCCATGATTGTAATATTGCAGTTTCGATTCCCGCCTTGCATGCCCATGTGTCGAAGTATCCTTGGGCAAGACACTGAACCCCACCTTGCCTCTGGTGGGAGGATGGCGCCAGTGTTCGGCAGTGGAATCGCCACCAGTGTGTGAATGTGGGTGTGCATGGATGAATGGGACTGTGACTGTAAAGCGCTTTGGGTCTTTGAAGAAGGTAGAAAAGCGCTATACAAGTATACGCCATTTACCATTGTATTGCATGGTCCTTATTGTTACACACACCAATAGAAATTGATAACTTGAAACTGGCAAAGTGACTTCTTCAGACGCTAGGAACATTTGAGATACAACACTACTGTGTATTTTTTATTTCCAATCACGCTACTTATATCTTTTTTATTTTATTTTACTCAAAACCCTATGTTGTTGATAGTTTTAATCTATTTTAGCACCACTTTTTCCTTGCTCCTGGTTAAAATAAAGCTTCAATGTAAGTACAGCTGGAAATCTGTGACAGGCTCAAATGAGATAAAGATTAGCTCACAGCAAGGAGCAAGAAGGAGTTTCACTGGAATCTAGTTCAAATCAGATGGTTGATATCATCTGTCGAACATTTGCATAACCCCCGATGGTTTCAAAACCAGCCAGACGTGGTTAGCACCTACCCTTTTTTCCTCGTTTCAACTTTTTGTCCGTTTTGATAAATGGCCAACACAGCAATTGGTCTAGTTGTCTAAAAAGACTGGTGCTCACCAGTTTTTAAACTTCATGTTGTTGAAACCAATGCCAATTTTAGAAAAGCGGGTGAACTGTGTAGTTCACTGAAATGTGCAGCCAAGCTGTAGCTTTGACAATTGGCTGTGACCATGGAAGGGTTTTAATTTGGAAGGTGCCCAGAGAAGGCGGACAAATTGTGGCAAATTTGGTGAATAAGGGATAATGACGTCTGGCTTTTTTTTTTCAGAGTTTTGGTTAGGCGCCTTAACTCCAGTTAAGGCCAGCTTAATCCTTAAATGCACCAAAACATTTTGGACAACACCACATCAACCTCTCTAGGAAAGCCATCATAGTAGTAGGTTTAAAGGTTGTCATCTGGACTTGGTTGTTAAGGTTGAAGATGTTTCACCTCTTATCCAAAAGGCTTTGTCAATTCTGAAATGGCTTATCCAAAGCCTTTTGGATAAGAGGTGAAACGTCTTCAACTTTAAAAACCAAGTCCAGATGACAACCTTTAAACCTACAACTATGATGGAATCTACCTGGATGAATGAGAGTCTTCATAGACATCTCTCTAGGAAAGCATTCACTGAAAATATACTGCAACATGTCACTTTTTCAATGCACAAACCAAGTTATCTTTAATTTCCCACATGGTCTCTGTTTGCCACTATGTGAAGATTGTGAACCTATTTTCTTGTTCTTGACCTAATGTATTTGTTTTATTTTAATTTTAATACTAACTAGAAAATACAAACACAAATAACCATAAAAAGACTCCAATAACTTTGTAGGTATATATTGGTTGGACTTTTTTTTTTTATATCAATTCGCAACATTTTTGTTGTCAGGAGTATTTATGAGGATTTAACTCTTTAAAACTGGAGATGTTGCCAATGACACCTAATTAACACAGCCTCTGACATACCAATTGTTTTTGATAATTTACTCGGCCAATGTGAATCAGCTGGTTTTTCATATCGGCTTTGCACCGGCCTTGCAGCGGCTTTTCTTTGTGACAGACTCATCTGACTTACGTTGATTGCCTAATCGCTTCACTCCTGTGAAAGGTTGCACAAATCCACTTTTCTCCGCTTCAGAACCTGTTATAATCATATTAATTGCGTAAATGGTTGAAGATTTGCGATAGTCAAAAGAAGGTCAATACTGGAGCTAAAGCTCCAGAGTTAAAGGGTTAAAAAAAAGTTAAGTCGTAGGTGCAAAGTGTTATTCATGAAGTGGTAAAATTCTAATTCATACAGTGATTTTTTTTTTTTCACTACCTAATCTAAAAAGACATTAAAAACAAAAAAATACATTCAAATTAATTAAATTGTTTTGTTTTTTGTGTTTAAGGGCTTGGCCTATTCATTTAATTGAACAAATAAATTATCCATCAAAAATATAGTTTTCATTTGGTAGGATTATATTTGATTGAATTATCATAAGGAAATATACTGTAGAATTTTTTTTTACAATGTGCAGGATACCACTGGAGTTTACTTTATATCAGAATAAACTTTTACTTTTTGTCTTATTAACGCCGCTGCAGCTCTCTATCAGCTCAGCATCTCTTTCCAGCTGTGATATTCCTGCCTGGAGGTCACAGTCACCGGCTCAGCTTCTTGATCACGGGGGTGCTGTTGCTCTCAGGCTGACCAGATTTAGGCCAAAAAAATCTTACACTCAATTTACTTAGCAGACAAAGTTGCAACAAGCATTTGTGGCCTGTGCTGGTCATAAAGAAAGTTTATACAGTGTTTGTGATGCGGTTGTATCATGGGATATTTTGTAGTCTATCTTGAGGTGCATTGTAGCCAGCAGCTATGATCCCGTCCTACCACAGCAAAAAAAATCAAAACACATTCTGACCCGACGGCACGTTCTGCCAACACATCTGAATGATTATGCAGCTTTCGCTGCATTTTCTTTGGCTACAGTAAATGACAAAGATCTAGGATGGCACAACAAATCCCAAGACATAAAGAAGGTCATGACTCGCCGGTCACATGGAAAGGGCAATCCATGCTGCTACACTCCTTGATGCATTAAAATTAGGTCATTTCCAAACGTGTCTGTATGTGGATATCACAAGATGGTCATATGAAAGCTATTTCTGTAGACCAAGTGTCACTCTAGGCTTTAGTTCTGTTGTCCCAGTTTAAGAAAAGGAAATCATTTGGGCTTGGCTACTGAAAAACTGAGCCGTTTTAGCTCAGCGTTGGTTTTTACAGCCCCCGTATTGTATTCCTTCTCATCAAAAATGTATGCCTAGTTGTTTATTCTTATCATCTTTGAAACCAATATGAACGCAGTAAAGTTTCAGAAAACCAGTAAGCATTATTGTTTTGTAAATGAATCGACACGCCTTGCTGTGGGCCTGCCAAATCTCTCCAACAGCCAAAACAAAAAAGTCAAACAAGACAGCACTCATGTGAAGAAATGACTAACATTGTTTCATGCAAACGTCATTGAGTCCACACAAATATCTCAAGACACTTTTTTAGCCATTCATAAAAAAACGTACAGATGAGTAAATAGCTGTGCATATTATTCTGCTCTTGACATTTTCATCTCTCGCTGCCAGCAGCGATGACTTTTAAAAGGCCTGCTGAGTGGCTTCAAATAACAGTCGAGCCCTAAAGGTTGGTGGTTGGTGTTGGTGTTTGAACGTCTCTAAAAGCCTCCAACGGCCTTTACATATCAGACGAGTCCTGGAGAGGATGCATGAATGAGACTCTGTTGCATATTGTGGCAGATGCTAAGAAGCCGCTGCGCAAAGTGAGGGGGAGAATACGTGTGGCGACATGTTTTAATATGTGTGCATTTTTATTGCAGAACATGAAAATGTACTTTTGCAGATACTCTTCTCTATTTTAATTTAATATTTGTCATTGTCATTGGAGCACTGAATGCTGCTTAGCAGGTCAAATTTAACTTTGAAAAACCAGTCTCTGATCAAATTGGATTACAAAAGCTCTCACTGCAGTCTGCAGATGTACAAAAATATACTGCGGCTTATGTTTCGTAATATGCTCAAAAATGGACCAGTTTCATAGCTAACAATGCAGGGATTACAAGGAAAACATGCTGCTAGACATGCCATTGAAACCCTAAAGAGGATGTTCTAAAAATTAACAGGATAAAAAAAACCTTTCTACTGCAGTGTTTTTTTTGCAGATGGTTTTATTAGCGTGTTTTACTATGCCTTGTTTAGAAATGAAAGCAAAATCATCATCTGAGAAATTTCAAATTTGGTTAACTAATTTTATTTTGTTATGAGATAAGCGAAAAAGTTGTCCTGCAAGCATGCCCTGTAGAGAAAATCTTAATGTGATCAGACAAATATAAGGGTATATCAGCTATGCCACAGTATTTCTATGACACTAGATTAACTTCCATTTTATAATTTGTTGATTTGTTGTGTTGCTAATTTTTAGCTACCAAAGCTAGCTAAGAGAAAAGGGTCTTGCTAAACAGAGTGCCAGTGCCACAGCAATTTGATTAATTATTTAGGAATAAAATTGGCTAATATGTGAAAATAATTTAAATTTTTTCTTTTATTTAAAAAATAAAGGTTTCAGAAGCGTCTGGTTTCAATGTTAAGTCAATGTACAGGCACAGTTTGAGTATCAGGCACAGCACAATTATTTTGCAGCACCGTGTTTATGGCAGCACGACAACGCTATCCACATTGACGGCAGTATGGAGCATCAGAAGTTCTGACTGATAATGGAATTTATTGCTGCGCAGCGCATTGTTGCCAGAGTTCCAATATCTGAACTTTGGCGAAGTGGCGCCTCACGTCAACCAGTCAGGAGCTTTATGTTTTGGTGGTGACGTGTTGTTGATGTGAACAGCCCCTGGAGTCCAAAATCAACATATTTTTCTTGTTTGTATTGAGAGAAGTATGAAAAGCCCCTCTAATTTTATTTTTTCCTTGCTCAAACTATTCCGGGGCAGAAAGTTGTCAAACTGGGTCACAGAGAGCTGGAGGTTTAGCTGAAAGCTGTCATCATTCAAATCCAGTACTGGGAACGTCTCTGAATGTCTCTGAATCTCCAGAACCAAGCTCAACGCTTTTGCAGAGCCGGTCAAAATAAATAAACCCAAGTTATACCATCCGTGTCTTCTACAATGTAGCATTGAAGCTAAAACCTTTTGATGGTTGCTCCCCCTAAAAGCTTCAGGAGGGTTGGGTTTATGAACACACTTTTGGACATCAAAATTTGGTATCGAAACAGAGTCGGAGGGCATAAATTTGCAACATGAATTGCCTTTGGTGTGAACTTAGCATAAGTCAGGAAAGGTGTATACGATCACCCACCTTTATTATAACCCATTATTATTAATATTAGTGGCACCAATTTGATGATTTTCACAATTATGACTTCATTAGAATAGAAAGGGTTTTGTTTTTGATATTTTATCAAAACAATAACCATTTTAGTCCCAAGTGTATCATTTCTTTTAAATAATGTGGCATTCAAACTGATAAAACGTGAGACTAGAAACATTTAAGGTTCTTTTGCATTTATAAAGTCTTGCATAACTCTTGCAGTTTTTATTAAGACCTGTGTTGTTGGTATTAGCCAACAATTACCTAAAAAAGGAATGATTGGGTTGTCGTACGTGAATATTTCTGCCCACAAGTCTTGCCATTATAGTTTAGCGTTGATTATACAGCAATGATGATAGGAAGCACATCAGTGCGCCGGCAACAGACATCCAGCATGTTGGCGGCGTTGTGACAGCCTGTCAGGTTATCCACCTCTTTCACAGTTTTCTCACAGCACTGAAACTTACCTGACAAGCCAACATTCACTCACAGAAACTGCTTTAAAAGACAGATCTCCTGCAACCGACAGCTGAGTGCACAGCTGTTTCATCCAACTTGAATTGAATTTTGAGTTGTTTGACTTGGTGTGAAATCTTTAAAAACAAATATTTATATATATCTGGTATCAGTTAATGGGGTTGGCCAACATGTTTAAAAATGTTGGCATAATGAATATTGACAAAAATCTAAAACTATTAACATTTTTGAAACTTTTTTTTTAAAAACAAGTCTATATAATGAAGCAGATATGCTTTAAATTAAACTTCTCGAAAGTTATTGGTTTAAAAAGTTCCTAAATGTTTTTATTTTAGATATTGGGTAGAAAAATAGGATATATTACAAAGCCTGTGCTTGTGGAAATAAGGACCTAGTTGTTTTTTATATTAATAAACAATATTAGGTGTATGTATTCACATAAGTACATACACCTTTTAGAAAAGTTCTAAGAAAAGCCCACAAACTGACTTTAAAAGTGCTTGAATATAATTTGAAAGAAGGTCAAAGGTTTCCTGTTGGTCTTGAGGTGTGCACTGTAGCTACAATTTTGGTCAATTCTTTCATGCAGATCTTCTCAAGAACTGTCATGTTTTTGGGGCCGTTGCAGGACTACACGACTTTAAACTATTTTCACAGATTCTCTATTGGATTGAGGTCCGGAGGCTGGCAAGCCTACTTCAGATTCTTGAAATGCTTTTTACGTAGCCACTCCTTCATTGCCGAGACAATGTGTTTGTGGTGATTGTCATGCAGGGAGATCCAGATATGTTTCAGTCTCAAATCTCTATGTTGGAAGGAGGGTTTTGCACAAAATCTCACCATACATGGCTCTATTCATACTTTCCTTAAAACAGATCAGTTGTTCTGTCACCTTTGCAGAAAAGCAGCCGCAATGCATGATATTTCCCCCTCTTACATCACAGTGGGTTTGGTGTTCTCATCATTTTTCCTCCTCCAAACATGGCTAATGGGGTTTGTACCAAAGAACTCCATTTTGGTTTCATCTGACCACATGACCTTCTTCCAATCCTCCTCTGGATTATCCAAATGGTCTCTGGAGAACTTTAGATGGGCCTGGACTTGTACTGCCTTACGCAGCAGGACCTTTGGAGCACTGCAGGATTTGAATCCATGACGATGTTGTTTGTTACTATAGTAACCTTTGTTACTGTAATTAACAGTAAATAAGGACTGGACTGCACGGGATTCAAGATTATTTTTCCAACATTATTTCTAATAATGGCTCTAACTATAGATCTCTTCTCACCAAGTTGTTTTCTTATTGGAGATTAGTTTATTCCAGTGTTGTTAAGGTAAACAATTTTGTCCCTAGATAGCTCTTTGGTCTTAGTCATGGTGGAGGGGTTACAGTCTAATTGTTTAATTGTTCACCTGTGTGAACAGGTGTCTTTTATTTAAAAAAACGAGTTCAAACAGGTGACACTGATACAGATAGCCACTGGAGGGTAAAATAACTTCTTATAGAAAAAATAACAGGTCTGTCAGGGACAAAATTCTTGCTTGTCTTTTTAGGTGACAATACTAATTTACTGCTTTATTATACAAATAAATTATTAAACTATAATACAATGTGATTTCCAGGATTTTTATTTCCAGTCTGTTTCTCACAGTTGAAGTATATAGTACAGACCAAAAGTTTGGACACACCTTCCCATTCATTTGAATGAAAAGGTGTGTCCAAACTTTTGGTCTGTATTGTATCTATGTTGGACATTACAGATCTCTTCTAATCTCTTTAAGAGGAGAACTTGCAGAATTGATGACTGACACATACTTTTTTTGCTACACTATTCTTTATTTACCTTTATGTTTCTCTAAGTCATGTTTTCAATGACTGTGTTTTGTACTCACCTTATACTGTCGTATGTGAATGTTTATAAGACACTAAGATCACAAGGAATATTGTCCTAAATGCTAAGTCACTTTCTACAAAGTAAAATGATCCTACAGGATTAGGTCATGAGGCTCGTCTGTTTGACCACATTGCAATAAGAAATGTACAGAAAACTGTTCTGAATGTGCAGTTTGGTGTAAAGTGGTAACCAGCTCACTCAGATTTGATGTAGGGGATTGAATTACAATGTGTATTTGTGTGTGTATGTGTGTTGCTGCCAGCTGGATGTGTCTGGTATTAGGTTACATAAGGCATGGAGTAGCTTTCACTGACTGTCTCAGATCAATTAAGAGCAAAGATAGGAAAGAAAGTGGGGTGGGTGGGGTGGGCTTGGCTGCAATTGAAACAGAGTGGATGAGGAAAGTGGATATGAGTGAACATTAGGTTGACAGGTGGAGGCAGAACAGTGGAAGGTGGTGCGACAGTGTGGTAGTAAAAAAAAATGTGGAGGATATTACAGGGGAGAGGACCAGCAATGAGATAACTGCAGCACCGCTGAGGAAGAAGATGGCTCCTGAAGGAATATATTGACATACTGGTAAATATGCTCTGTCGCTGAATCATAGCAAATCTCCCCTTTGTGTGCATTCCCCCTCAAATATATCCTCATGATGCCGAAGCAGGCACAGCTAAGACATCAAAGAAATTCTGGACATCCAGAAGGGATTTGATCTAAATTACATTTCAGTTAATTGTTTTAGATGGGATGCGATATTGAAAGCAAGACATTAAAATAACAGTTACTTACAGTTGAAATTGCTTCAAAGAACAGTACTTGATTGTAATGTCAAGGCCATAAAGGTTTTCATTGCTTCCTTTGTATTATTTTTTGCACAATACAAAAATTCCAATAACTAATGGATGCTGAAAATGCTTGTCCTCCTCCATGTTTGTTTGCGAACTGCCTGCAGTTTGTGTTTGCATTTCACACAGCAAACATTGTTTTCATAAGGGATTTATTTTCCCCCAACTCCTGCTTTCCCAAAAGTCACCAGAGTCTCAAAAGAAACAGACAGGACATATTTAATTCATTCACGACGATAAGTGGTTGCAAACGTGATCAATGAAGTGGTTAGGCCCATACTAACCAGTTTAGCTCTACTCATGATGGTCTGAATTCCCTTTAAAGGTACAGGCACCGACAAACATGGGTCATCTCTCTGACTAATCCTCTGATTGGCAGGTTCATTATTTGTGTGTGCAGTTTTTGCATTCATGCCGTGCGACACAAGCCCACTCCCAGGTCTGGATAAACCCAGGTTTTTTAACGGGTTCATAGACATCCACGCTCGAATGATGAAGTCACCCAACAACACAGAAGCTTTCCGATGTTTGCAGCCTGAGACTCCAGTTTAAGAAGCCAAAGCTACTCAAGTGAGAAGGAATCAGAAAAGCCAGTCCTCTATTGCTTCTGCAGCACATTAAACAGAAAAGGTAAAAGGAGCATCACATAAAGACATTCGTGCATGATGCATAATTCACTTTACCGGGATTATTAAGCAAAGTACCATGTTTTTCTGACCATAAAGCGCACTTAAAATCTTTGCATTTTCTCGAAATCCACAGTGTGCCTTATAATTTGGTGGGCATTGTGTGTGATTTCTGGTTGTTTGCCGCTGGAACTGATTTCTGGACTGGTGAACAACTCTCAAAAATCTGTCCAAATGTTTACTTACAACTTTGGTAAACTATGAAGTCACACCGCTTGATGGGATGTCGGAGTTTTATGTACAATAAGGCATGAAAAGTATTTAGTCTGCCCGCAACTGTGCAAGTTCTCCCACTTCAAAAGATGAGACAGGCCTGTAATTTTCATCATGGGTATATATACCTCAACCACGAGAGACAAAATGAGTTAAGAAATATCCAGAAAAGAATTTAATTGCAAATTATGGTGTAAAAGGTTTTGGTCACCTACAAACAAGCACAATTTCTGGCTCTCATAGACCTGTAACTTCTTCTGTAAGAGGATCCTCTGTCCTCCCCTCTTTACCTGTATTAATGGCACCTGTTTAAGGTCATAATCTATTTTAAAGACACCTGTCCACAACCTCAAACATTCACACTCCAAAATCCACTAGGATCAAGACCAAAGAGCTGTCTAAGGACACCAGAAACAAAATTGTTGACCTGCACCAGGCTGGGAAGACTGAATTGGCAATACTTAAGCAAATTAGTGTGAAGAAGTCAACTCTGGGAGTAATTATTAGGAAATGGAAGACATACAAGACAACTGATAATCTCCCTCCATCTGGGAAATCCTGCAAGATCTCACCCAATGAGTTAAAATGATCACAAGAACGGTGAGCAAAAATCCCAAAGCACACGGGGGAACTAGTGAATGACCTGCAGAGAGCTGGTACCAAAGTAACAAATGATACCATCAGTAAAACACTACGACACCAGGGACTCAAATCCTGCATTGCCAGACGTGTCCCCCTGCTAAAGCCAGTACATTTGCAACCAAAATAAACCAAACCACACCAAAACAAAACTTTTGGTAAATGATATATGAATATATTGCGGCATAACTTTTTCTCGATAGAAGAATGAGTTACAACATAATCTGGATATAAAGGTCTGGATAAGAATTGGTGCATTATGAATAGCCTATTAGGAAAACAGGTTTGAAATTTAATTACAACTCTAGCTCAGTTGAGCTTTTGGGTATAAATCAACACATAGCAGCAGGAACTAAAGCATCCAGAATTCTTCCCACATTTTTTAGCTTCAAACAGAGCTTATTACCTGTGTCTCACTGAGATGTTGGGTTAATACCCGCCTGACTCATTACCTGTTCTCAGTACCTTCGGCTCATACTGCCTCCTATGCATTTCTTGCTCTGATTTAAAGCAGCACAATAATTTGTCGTGAATTAGGACAGCTAAGTCAGTTTTTACTTCAAATCCTCTTGAACATCTGAAGCAGGACTTCTGAAATCACACATGCTAATCTCGCCTCCTTTCTCTGTAATCCTGTTGTTTGTGTGTAAGGTAACGTTGTGGACATTACATCAGGTCATTAGGTAGATTAGGCTATTTAAAGTGCGTCACATAAACCCCTTAAAGGGATATTTATACAGCTCTGACTTTTACACTGCACGGCGTCTCACCGCTAATACACGCTGCAGCTCCCTCCTATTTATAACCGTGTCTTCATCTCTTTCTGTCTCTTTACCCCTTTTCTCTTCTCTCTGCGTCACACTATGCGTTGAGTGTGTGCGCTTTGTGACAGAGGTGCAGAGGCGGTTTAGATGCGCGCTGAAACAGAAGCTGTCCTCCTTTCTTTCTGTCTCTCTGTGTCAAACACTCAGCCTCCAACAGAATAACTGTTATTTAAAGACCAGAGCTGTACTTGCTTATTAAAAAAAAGAAGCCCCGGAGAGATGGATGGGTGCAAAAGGAGATTGGAAGAAAGAGGGAGAGGAGTGAAGGAGGTACCTAGTGATGGAAAGATGAGAGGAGGAGGAGTAGGAAGGGGATGATGTCATTTCTTAACCCTATACCATTCCCCTCTTCTCCATCCTGTTTCCTCCTGAGACTCTTTCTCCCCTCCTCCTTTTTTGTCTCTCCACCGGAACTATATTTAGATGTGTGCAGCTGTGAATTAGTGTTTGTGTTTTGGTGCTGCCGCACTGTGTTGCTCACTCTAACATGTCACTACTCCTTTTACCAAATTTCTCCCCCCCCCTCTGCGCTCCTCTTCTCACCATTTTCCTGTTGTCACATGCTGTTTATTTTGCTCCCTGCATCCTTTCTTTTAATCCTTCCTCTTCGGACTTTTAAAAGGAGATGTACTTAGATGTTCTGTGTGGGTCATTTATGGGAGTCCCAACTGCCCTTACAGGTTGATACGGGTTGTATGTCGGCGAAAAATGGGCAAACCTGTACAGGGCACATGGGTGGTTAGTACAAAATTTTAAGATTGTAGACCGCTCAGTAACCCAGTAGGGAGAAAATGTTCATGAAGGTTTTTTTCTAAGGACATAACGCGGGCGACAAGTCGTAGCGAACACTTGCAAGGACAAGGAAGAGTGAAGTAGGTGAGAAGCAGGTGTTTCATATGGATTTTTCATTTTTTTCACCCCCCCTCCTCCAAATCCTGCACACTGCGCAAGGGAATGTGCTGTTCAAGTGATAAGTCCGCGCCCATTGTCCACTCCATGCGCGTTCCATGTGTGCAGCCTGACTGTTGAAAATTAGAAGCTTAGACAATCGGCTCATAGTTTTGTGTGGGCATCCTACGAGCGTCCCACTGGCACTTACACATCACCTGAACACCCCATGCATGCAGCATTTACAGTACAGACCAAAGTTTGGACACACCTTCCCATTCATTCGAAAGAGAAAAATAGGGTTTGCAAGAATATCTTAAAAAAAGAGAGCAGAGCAAGAATGGTTATTTTGACAAATACAATGTCTTTGGGTTTTGGCTTCTTGGAACTAGATGGTACTTCCTGTTTGGAGCGTGAGGGGGAGAGGTCACTCTGTCTAGTTTTAATCTTCAACCTTTATTTGTCGGATACTGTAATTGAAGATAAAATTGTTACTGTGTGCTAGGCCTGCACAATATACCGCAAATTTATCGTTATCGCAATATCCAGCTCTGCAATATGCATATCGCAAAAGACGGCGAATATCGCAATAAATCGCAAACCCAAAATGTGTTAAAATAATCTTCTAGCAATTTGAAGCATTTAACGAATCAAATAAATCCCTTTATGCTTTGACCAATCAGATGGACGCCTTCCCATTGTTGACCAATCAGATGGAGGCCTATTATGTCAGATGTTTGTCCCCCATGTCGATGAGGGTCATTTGGAGTATAATTTTAAACTGTTGCAGTTAAATGGGAATGATGTTTTTGTTTATTTTTCTATTTGTTTATTTACCGCAAATTATATCGTTATCGCAATATTGATCACTAATATCGCATATCGCAAGTTTTCCTCATATCGTGCAGCCCTACTGTGTGCCCTAAAATAGTATTTATGAACACATAGATATAGCAGAGTTTAGCAATGATTCAGAAAAAAGCAGAACTGACAGGAATCATGGAAACTGTTTAATTGGATTGGACTCATTTGCGTGGGTAATGTTTTAAAAGCTGCTGTTGTGACTCAATGAGCCCGTAGCAACGAGATGCTCACCAGTTTGAGTCCTCCATGTTCTATTAGTTAATGTTTTCCCCACATGCCAAGATTTTTTATGCTGCAACATGCAGCACACTAGCATAGAGAGGATGGAGATTAGTTAAAAAATACCGTCAAGTGTTGTTGGTGGGTCTTTGGTCACCATCTCCAACACTTTCCCGCCTCTTTCATTCTCTTCATCTCCACTCTGCCACATTTTTTCTCACATCTCCCACGAGCCTTTTATCCCCTTCATCTTCCATCTCTTCCTCTCACCTCTCCTCACCCTGCCAGTCTGCACATTCTCCGTTCCCTCCATCTTTTCACCTTTTCAGCGTTTTTTTTTCTTCTTGTCCCAGCAGGGCACATCCTTACACAATTACTCTCCATTAAAAATGGATTAGATTTCACCTTCACAGTGTCTGTCGAGGGAGAGCAGAAACGAGGGAAATGGGGAAGAGATAAAAGAGTGGGTTTTGACAACTCTATAAAGAAATAGGGAGGGAGAGACCGCAAGGAGGAGACAAATACCAAAGAGAAGAGAAGAAAGTAAGAGAAGTTCACACTTTTCGGTTCGTGTTTTGTCACAAGGGAGAGTGTGAGAACTTTGCTGTCACGCTTCTGTCCAATCACACTAAAATGGCTGCAATTCAAGAACAAACTGGCCACTAAGAACATCTCAATGCTCGGAGTCTACACCAAACCCAACATACAGCAGGCATTGTGTTTACAGGAGAAGCCAGAGAGGAAGTGAAGCGAGGAAAAGTTCATCGGGAAACATGTGTATAAAGACACATCACGAGATTCTAAACTTGGAAAAATAAAATCCTCTTTAACCCCAAAGTGTCAGGTAGCACGAGAAATAAATCCCAACGCCACCCTTAGTCGGTGTAAAAGAGCAAAGGGCAGTTTTGGTCTGTTCGAGTGCTGTTCTGTGCCAAGAGAAACAGATGGGGGACGAGTGCCTCCAGGAGATAGTCAAGAACTGGAAGAGCTCCAAACAACCCCCCCCCCCATCTCCACCCCAGTCCGCCATTACACATGAGGGTTAAGAAGGGTTAAATCTAATCCACCCCTGCTGTGTTTCTGTGGTGACGTGTGCGAGCGTGCATATGAATCTGGGATCACCCTCTTTCCTGCAACACAGGTAGTCTAGACTGTTTCCCAGTTTTCTTCCCTTTCATAGATTATCTGTCCAAAACACACTGAATAACCAACATGTACACACACACACACAATTTAGAAAAGTCACACTTAGGTATTAAAATCAAATCATTAGTCATCCTGGACGTTTTTGTAGCAGTTAAGGAGAATATATAGCCTTTTATTTAATGTATTATTCATACTGCTGTTTTTGATGTGCTAAATCAATTATAGCTAGCAATAGGGGATGTATGAGCACATCCCCTGATGAAGTGAATTCTTCCCTCTACAGGTCGATTTTTGAATTAGAGGTTTAACTTGCTGTGTCCATCCAGCTGTACTGTTTCATATTAAACTGAAATACTGCAGATGGATTTCTTAGTGTCCTGTTGTTTATCGCAGGGGTTATGTACTAAAAATAACCCACGCTAAGTAAAATCTGCTAAGTAGACATCTTTACTTTTTACTGTAATTCCAGATGTTTTAGGCTGTCAAACCTCTCACGACACATTTTATACACCTTCCACATTTTCAGATTTTTCTCTCTTGTTTAAACTCTCAAAGTTCAAAACCTTCATAGAAAAATAAGTCAACGTTGAAATGATTTCAACTTCCAAAACCTATTTTGATCCTCTACACCGAAGATGTTGCGACACACGGTCTTTGACGTACTATGACAAATCCGCTTTGCCACACATTACTAACGTAAAGTTCTGCATATCGACACAAAGTCGCTTTTCTCTGCGTCAGAATCAGCGGATTTATGTTGTTCGCGTAAACACCTCACTACTGTGAAGTGTTACATATTAGTCCAAGACTTCTTTCCTCCACTTCAGAATCCACTGGAATTACGTTAATTGCGTAAATGGCTGAAGAGTTACCGGTACTGAATCCACAGAATGTCAGCGCCCCGTGTTAAAGGGTTGACGTTGAAGGGAAAGCATTTTTGTCACAGTGTTGAGCAGGGAATGACACTCTCCTGTCAATCAGCATATGTTTGATTGTCACTCATGCAACAGCAAACGCAGAATAAATGTTGGTGTGACTCTTTGTCTCCATTAAAAAAAAAGACATGGAATTTCATTTATTAAAGATTTGATTTTCATATTTATTTTATTATGTTTTTTAAGTCTATTACCATAATCCTTGCAGTCATAGGTTGAAGTGTCTTAGACCACACTCTGCATTCAAAGGGTTTTCAATATAATTTCTTTCCCTCTTTGTTCTTCTGGTTCTTCGTCGTTGGTCCTCCTGTCCTCACAGAGCACTTGTACGTCTCAGCTTTGAGTCTGTTCTTGGCATGTTGTTTTACACTGGACAGGCCTTTAGCGATCGGGCCATTTATTCTCTGGCCTCTGTCTCTGGTGTGTCTCTTTAGCTGAACATCCAGCACTGCCACTTGTTATGGCAGCTCTTATCGCCTCTGACATCGTCTTCATATCCATTCAGGCCTTGTTTCTCACAGCACCTTTTATTCCCCTCTGACAGCCGTTGATCTAGCCTGCTTCTTATTGGAGGGTCCTTCCCGTGTACTGTTTATCCCCTAAAGCTTTTCTACTGGCTCGTGCCTTGTTGGAGCAGGCAAGTAATCTGTTAGGGAGATAAATATGTTAAGAAATATTAAAAACCTTACCATTCTCCACAAAAATGACTTGTTGGGATAACGGATATAAAGAATAACGTTTTTTTTTTTTGTCGTATTTATTTTTTTGTCAGTGTTTAGTAATGACAATAATTGTTTTCTAGAAGTACTTTCTCTGTCAAATCCCATAATTCTCTCAATGTTTTTGATGTTGCTTGTCCACAAACTGAGTGTAAAAGTCTGCCCCCCCGGCCTCTGGAAACAATTCTGCACTCTTTGAAATGGTTCAGTGATCCCTGTGCATCAGCTACCTCCCTCTTGTCTGTGAAAAAACTTTTTTTTTTTTTTTACTTGACAGCCAGCAGCAGGTCTTTTTTCATGATGACAAACAGCAGCAGTGTTCTGGAGGAAAGCCTGTGTTTGAGCATCTGCGTTGCGGCGTATAAAGATGTTCCCAGAGTCTTTAGTTACTTTTGAGAGAAAACTGTCTTTTTTTCTCCTCTAATCGCTCTTTCTCTTTCTGTCTTCAATTTTGCAGATGCCCCGGTGGCAGAGTTACATGACCTGTTCTGTAAGAAGCTGCAGCAGTGCTGCGTGCTGTTTGATTTCCTGGACTGTGTGGCCGACCTGAAAGGGAAAGAGATCAAACGTGCGGCGCTCAACGAGCTTGTGGAGAGCGTGGCGACTAGCAGAGGAGTCCTCATAGAGCCTCTCTACCCAGAGGCTATAAAGATGGTAAGAGGAAGGGAGGAGGAACCTAGAGGTTAGAGGTTAAAAAGCAGGGATTCCAGATTTAGTCAAATAAACTTCTGCAAACTTACTCCTGAAGTTCTATGGATCCATTTTTAAATTGAATGTAAAAGTTTTGAGCAAAATTAATTATAAATTCTGATCTTTCACAAAAAAAGTTTAATATGAGTTCTGACAAAGACGAACTACCGCATCAGAGACATGAGACCAAGAGCGGCTGGGTGAAGAAGGATCTGCTGCAGATAAGCTGAAGATGTAAACAAAGCGAGGTGAGGAAAAGACAAAGATGTGGAGGACAGGAGGGAGTGGAGAAAGAAGAGCAGGTAACACAGATAAGTTGTGATAACTAGAAGCATGGCAAGGAGAGATAAAGGGGAGTGCAGCGCAGAGAATGGACAGCAGAGATCCCAGAGGGCATATAGAGGAGCAGAGAAGGGAAGAATATTAGGGGAAGAGAGGGACGCCTGCAGCAGAATAAAGCCATATAAATAGCTATAGAGCCACTGTACCCAGAGGAGATGAAAAATGCTGATATGACAGAGCAAGAAGGAGGGAACCTGAACCAATATGTGGTTATAATGAATCGGTAATATGTGCACAAGCAAAAGGAAGCACCAGTGGAACATAAAACCGATTAAAATAGTGCCGAAGTCTGAAATAAGTCCCACATAAAGATTCAGATTATATTAAGCGTCCTGGGGTTTAGCAGAAAATATCATTTGAAGCACCACAGAAAAATGATTGGAAATAATTTCGACCCCTTTGAGCATCTAGGTTAAATCAGCTGCTCGGCTAAAGTGTTGCTGCATTTACTGAAGAAATAGCTCTCTGCTCTGTTGCTTTCGAAAATGTCTGTGCGGAAAACGAAAACCAAAAAGAACCGTTTTTACAGACAGCAGCCTCTTTTTAAAGATTTGTAAGTAAAAGCCCCAACTAAAAGCTTTTTTATTTTTTATTTAATGCTTGATTTGAATGCAGCCCCCTCACACGAGTTCTTTTTTCTTACTTAAGTGGCTCAATAAGTAATTATGGAAAAACATAAATCTGACACCTGTTTTATTTAAACTTTGTGTACAACAAGAGTGGATAATAATATTTTCGTTTTTTTGTTCTAAAACTGTCATGATTGCTGCTGTAATAACTGCTACGTTCACAACGGGCATGTGATGCACGTTCAAGTACGTGCTAACTAAAAGGGAATATCTGAATGTGTGTTTAGCATATAGTGTTCACACTAGACCGTCGCTACCTAATACTAGCGTATTAACCTACAGTCGGAGAAAGGCTTGGTGTGAAATGTCGAAGCGATGCAAATCTTGCTCCTGGCTTTTTTTTTTGTGTCACATCTCTATTCCAATATATGAAAGACTTAGTGTTGTATTATTCCGGCCGGGCACAAACCGCAATTATTTATTTGGCACTTGCGTGAATTCAAAGGGACGTCAACCAAACGTCACTACAAAATCCAAGTCCCTGATTGGTCAACGTTCAGCCTAGTTTAAGTTTCAACACGTGTTTTGTACAGTCGTAAAAACTTGCGTAGCAACGCATGAACATGTGAGTTTTGAACACTGAAGCCCAAAATGTGCATTTACATGCATTTACATAGACTTTTCATTGAAAGTGGGCACTTTCAAATTGTCATTTTGTGTGCTTTATACAGACAAAATGACATTTTTCTTATTATGTACACACTTTAATGCAGGTTGCGGGACATTTATGGGAGGAATTTTTATTTATCTTAATGATATTTATTAGACTAAAAATTATAATAGTCAGATTCGTTTGAATTAACTTTTTTTTGGTCAAAATCTTTCTTTGGTCAAAAAATAAATAAATCCATTTCTGTATTATTAACTAAAGTATTTATCTGTGCCGACCCCTTAAGGTACATGCCAAAAGGTGAACAACAACAACATTTATTCACGTTATGTTCTTTTTTTCAAAATCATTTTTTGGCTGTACGGTGGTGCAGTGGTTAGCGCTCTTGCGTCACAGCAAAAAGGCCCCCGGTTCAAGTCCTGGCTGGGGGACCTGAACCAGAACATCAGTGGGGGACCTTTCTGTGTGGAGTTTGCATGTTCTCCTCGTGCATGCGTGGGTTTTCTCCGGGGACTCCAGCTTCCTCCCACTGTCCAAAAACATGCTTCATAGGTTAATTGGTCTCTCCAAATTGTTTCTAGGTAAAAGTGTAAAAGTGTGAGAGTGTGTGGGTGTGTGGACACTCTACCCTGCAACAGACTGGTAACCTGTCCAGGGTGCCCCCTGCCTCTGCCCACAAGTGGCAGGGATAGGCTCCAGCAGCCCCGGGAACGGAAGAAGATGATTGAATGAATTTATTGTTTTTACGTTTTAAGACTTTTGCTGTTTTTAGGATTTTGTTATCTCATAAGATTTAAGGTTAAAGGAGCCAGTTTAGCTCGTGCGGGTTTGCGGCGCCTTCCGTCCGTGAAACCAGGGTTTGAATCCGGGCTGCTCCCTATTCCCTTCTCTGCTTCTGTGCCGGTCCCAAGCCCGGATAAATTGAGAGGGTTGGGTCAGGAAGGGCATCCGGCGTAAAACATTGTCAAGTTTACCATGCGACTCATCCTCAAAGGAGAGGGTGTTTCGCTGTGGCGACCCCTGATGGGAAAAGCCAAAAGAGAAAGATAAGATTAATTTCCGTTGTTCTTTATAAAAAAAATGACCAATGTTTTATATCATTTTAATTGGTATATTTATTTATACTATTAATTAGATTAACGAGTTGCCCTTTTTTTATTTTACAAATTCTTTTTAGATAAATACTGTTTGCATAGATATTTGATAAATCAGATTTTCATGTCTTCCCACCTCTGCTTCACAGAAACCACTTTAAAAAATCTTTTCATTTTTCCTTTTTCTGTAACAAAATTCCATTCAGACCAATATAAAAAAAACCAAGGATGCATTTGATCATTTATTCCTCACTAATCTCCTCTTCTGCACACCCACCCACATGTCCACCTCCTTTTTTCCATATTCCATAATCAATCTTCATCGCTTCCTCTCCCTCTCTGCACCCCTCCTTCAATGTCCACTCCTCCTCTTCCCTCTTGTCTCTCCATATCTCTGACTGTTTTTTTCAGATCTCCGTAAATATCTTCCGCACACTTCCTCCCAGCGAGAATCCGGAGTTTGATCCCGAGGAAGATGAGCCGACACTGGAAGCCTCCTGGCCTCATCTGCAGGTACGCTCTTGTAGACGGATCACATTTTTCTGGTCACGTTTTCACACAGCAGGAAATGTTGAAAGGAGGAAGCTTCGGAAATGACAACAAAGGTGGAATTTTAGAATTTTTAAGATTAATGATTGATTTTAAAGCTGACATATAAGTTTGGTTAGTTCTTAACGTCCTTCTCTAAACATCTTTTGATATATTTTAAATAATTCGAATTTGGTCTTTAAATTATGATTATGCAGGTTTTAGCCAAAAAAAAAAAAAGAAAAATGGTGTCCTTTTTCTAGGACATAGTTTCTGCAGGCCGACAGTAGTTCATTAGAAATTTGGTTAGAGCTAGCCTGTCCCCGTTTCCTGTCCTTCATCTGTTTACACTCTCTGCTGCTAGTTTACAAATCCTCACATTCCCAAGCTAACATTGCCAGTGCAACAAAAATGGCGAGCAATATTGGAGCTATCCAGTCGTACAGTTTTGAGCCAAATACCAGCTCAGACGAGGAAAACAAAGACGTACGTGGATCTACTTGTCTGAAAGTGGATGCATCAAAATGGAGCAGAGCGGGGAGCTTGTGACCTCAGCGTATTTTCTACATCACAAATACAATCTTTTTCAAACAGGATTTTTTCTTCAGCACCTGATTCACAATTATTTGAATAAAGAAATAATCAAAAATTCAATTTTAAGCTTACTTTTCGTTGTGCATGTCCTCCATCAACAGGAAACCGCCACATGTTAAAACACCAAAACCACCACTTTCATTGGAGTGGGCCAGTAAAGCAGTTTAATGAAAGAATGAAATCCCACAAGCTGAAGGTGTCTGGAGTTATGCTTCTAAGGGTTAACTTTAGCTCTTTTAAACAATAACTTTCCAAAAATAAGATCTGGACAAACAAATTGTGCCCTTTTTTGAAACCTTTTACAATTTTTCAAAAGAGTAAACGTTTTGGAAAAAAGCGAAAAATGTTTTTCTCAAAGACCAGACTTCCAAGCGTGTCCGTTTCCTCCATTGTTGAGTCATCAGTTATTTAGACCCAAACTGTCGTTTCTGTCAGTCAAATGAGAAATTATCCATCCGACAGTTGAGTCCCTCCCACATCGAGGTGATCTTGTCCTGACGTGAAGCTAAAACGCCTCAGGAGCCAGTGTGGAGTTTTGGTTTTAGAGTTTTTGTACAGTTGTTTGTCTGCATCCTCTCCAGTGAAGCCCCTGAACGCACCGCTGACAAATGAATATTTCAACGGGTGAAATGGAGCTGACTCACTGGTGCTGCAGAGATTTCTGGAATTATAAGGCAGAATAGACTCTTCACTCCAGTTTTATTGTACCTTCTGTCTAACGTTGTTTTACTTATGGGTTGTGCCCACCTTTCCAAATTAAAGCACGCTGTGTTTTCTCCATGTAAATTCCTTTTTTTTATTGTTTTGGTGTGTTGGCTTGTCGTACTTCTGCACCATGAAGAAGATGAAGGTGTGCAGCTTCTAAACGTATTCCTGCATGGAGCAGTGGAGCTGCGATGAATCAATCCCCCCCCCACCCCCCTGTTATTTTGAGGGGGCCGTCTTCCCACAGTGATTGGAGATTTTCAGAAAACACTCACTCATGTCAGCAGGAGATGATTAGCACTGCTCGTTAGAGCGCCTTTAAGCTACAAGCTGTAGTTGGTTTGCAGAAACACTGAGGTGCAACGGGTGTTGTTTGGATGAAAGATGCGTTTGACGTATTGCAGTGATTCATTGAATCATAAACGTACACGGGTTGTAACTGAAACGTCCTCTAGTTTACTCACTTCTGTTCCCTGCTTTCCTTTAGACTCTTTTCTATTTCCAGAAGTTTGATCATCATCTTTTAGATGACATTTTCAGAGGTTTTCCTCAGTGAATATTTACCCAGCAGAAGTGATTGGAAACCAGCTAACATTTTATTTATTTAGTTTCTCTGGAAACATATGAATAGGAGAGTGTTTTTTTTTTGGGAAGTTTTTGGAACATGTGGTCAATATTTGAACACCTCCCCTGCTGCGTTCTGGTTTGCAGTCATCAGATCTGTCAGTCAACTGCTGTTTGCTGTTTGCTCTTCAGCTTGTGTACGAGTTCTTTCTGCGTTTCCTGGAGAGCCCAGACTTCCAGCCCTCCATGGCCAAGCGCTACATCGACCAAAAGTTTGTCCTTCAGGTAAACTCCACCTGTTTTGGATTCTTGTCAAAGGAATCTTTCAAAATAAAGATGAAAAAAAATGAATGAATAAAATATGCGAAAAATTTGTTTTAGGCAAAAAAAAAGAGGGCAGAATGAAGGCCCAGCTTGCAGCTGCAGGGCTGCTTGCAGGTGTTTAGTGATGCTGTGTGTTTGTGTTTGTAGCTGCTGGAGCTCTTTGACAGCGAGGACCCCAGGGAGAGGGAGTACCTGAAGACCATCCTGCACCGTGTCTATGGAAAACTGCTGGGCCTCCGAGCCTACATCCGCAAGCAGATCAACAACATCTTCCTCAGGTACGTACGGCCTGCAATCCCACTGACAAAAACCAAACATACATTGTTTAAAATATCGGTCCAAATAATCAATTACACCGAAAATATGAAAATGTTTTCTTTTACTTTGCTCTCATAAGAGCAGCTGCTCACTTTGTGAGGGCTTGGGTTAGTTTGCACCTTTTTTAATGCTGTCAGATGAATTTTATAACCTAAAAAGGAGTATTTAAGATTAGAAAAAAATGTAAAAAAAAGGATCCTGGCTCTAGTGAGTCACTTTCAGGATTAGTTCTATGCTTCTTCTAATGGTTTTTACCCCAGCAACTGTAAATCAAAGAGTATTTAAGGGATTTTAAAAGACTGTAACAAAGTTGATGGATTTTAGTATATTTGGAACTTAATTTAATTCATTTATACTAAGTTAATTGTATCAGCTGGAAAACATCTTTGGTGTTTCTGAGATGAGAAATTCTCAGAATTTCTGTCGACAGTTTAGCGCAGGAGTCTGCAACCTGAGGCTTCAAAGCCATGTGTTGCTGTTTTTTCCCTCCATTGTGGTTCTCTGGTTGAAGAAAAACAAAAAATTTGTCATTTTAAAACATACAAGACTGACCAAACGAAACTAAACAGTCATATAAGTCAAACTTTTTTGGACTCATTCACAAACAGTTTAAGCACTGTATGTATCACCCCACGAGGGTCCTGACTACACTTCCCATAATGCTCCAATAATCCATCAAGTGGTGAAGCTTTGTATCTTACCAGAGCTGTACTAAAAAATTTCTACAGATTTTTGAGCACCGTGTATCACAGAAAATCAAGTGGAGAATTCATACTTATGGCACAATGGATTGTGAGGCAGATTATCTATTTTTAAACAAATTCAAGTGCATTATTAGATCCACAAAATCCGGGAAGAGCCATTTAATTAGCTTTGATTTAACTTTAGTTTGTGAGATATACGGATTTCTCCCTGAGATGCACTGCAAAATGTAAAATAAACTATTTATTGTTTTTTTTAATCATTGCTGTCATGACACTACCTACTATTTTCTGCATTGAGAGGTCGTTCTATACACAGTACAGGGTGTCTTTTATTTTGAAAGTAAGTGATGTGAACCTTTGTCAAAAGTTACCGTATATATCATGTATTTAAAATAAAACAGTTATTTTATTTTTTTAATGACAAAAACCACTGTTCCTTTATATTTATCATAATAATTACAATAACATAAATACAAAACAGTGTTTTATTTTCTAAAGGGTAAAATACGGCTTTCTGGTTCCTGCTGGGTTGTTGTCAGTGAGAAATCGACCTGAATGGCTCTTTAATTGTCGAGGGTTGCAGACTTTTGGTGTAGTAGAATTAAAAACATGCGGAATTTCCTGCATGTTTGGTTGGTTTTGCAGGAAAACAGAGGTGTGCTTTTAGTTTCTGGCAACATTTGAGCTTTTTCTTTGTCTAACAACAGATCCTTGCTTGTCTGTCTGACTTTCAGGTTCATTTATGAAACTGAGCACTTTAACGGCGTGGCAGAGCTGCTGGAAATCCTTGGCAGGTTTGTTGGCTCCCGTGCACACTGGCTCCCGTCCAGCTAACACAAACACTTGTTTGAAATTACAGTAAGAAAAGCAGAGAAAGGACTGTGGGTGTTATCAGGAAGGACAGGCAGAAACCAGGGGAGCAGGTAGAGATGTGAAGCAAATATGAGTCATGAGTTTGTGTGATTGCTCACTTTGTCCCAGAGGAAAAATATGAGCAAGACAGATGTGAGGCAATAGAAATGAGGAGACCCAGATTGATAAACAAACAGGCTTTGCTGCCACACGGAGAGGAGATCGATTCAAGGTAGGACGGTGGGAGGGCAGTTCTTATGAGGAAGAGGAGGAGAAAGAAAAAACACAAGTTTTTGGGGAGACTGGGTTATTCTATTTACTGCTTAATGGATAAAGAGATGCTTTCCTTTTTCATTGCTTCAAATTGCACTCGTACTTGAGGCATCGACTAACGACTTCTTGTTAAAAGCAGGCCGATCCACAAATGGAACTCATTTTTGGTCAACCTCAAACCTCCAAAAAGACAGATAAATGTTAGAAAAGGACATTTTGAGGTAAACACAAAGTATTTTGATAATCTAAAAGTCAGCTCAGAAATGCAGGAAGTGGCAATGCAGAGGATGGATGGACCTCCTCGAGAGGAGAGGGTTAGAGGGGGAGATTCATCGAGAGGAGCACGAGTGAGTCAGAGGTGGAGAAGTCAGCTGTGGATAGAGAGGTTTGTATTCATGTTGATGGTAACAGGTATTTTTAGCTCCTCCCACATAGAGAAAGGAGGGATGGCGGGCCGAGAGAGAAGGCAGAACAAGTGGGTGGGAAGGAGACAGACAGTCAGAAGAGATGAGCCAAAAACTGAAAAATTAGCAGAAACGTTATTTTATTGTGAAAAAAACTCGGTTGGTAATAAATGCAAACATACAGAGGCGGTCGGTCACACATTCCCTGTTTTTCTGTCTCATCGTTTATGATTACATTTTTGGAAAGTCTTTAATTAAAAAAATGTCAAGATAAGCGATTTGTCATATTTATGTGAAATAATTTCATGTTTTTGTGTATTAATGGGTCAGTAATGGGATTTTTGTCACATTTACTAAAATACAAGCAAACGAAGATCCTTTTATTTATCGGCTTATCAGTGAAACATAAATGTAAGCAATATTGAAGAAAAGAAAGAAAAGTTTTTTAAATGTAGGTTTTTTCCTAAAAAATGACCAAACTGTAATTAGTTATTTCTACGGACACTTTCAGTTTTAGTTTTTCAGTTTTAGTCATTGACTCAGTATGAGAACTGGACTGAGTGACTCCTCCCCCCTCAGGAAGCACCTGCAAGTTCCAAGAACCTACAATCCCATAGACTTCTATTAAGAATAACCATTCTTGCTCTTTTTTAACATCTTCTTGTTAATCTTTTTTTTTTATTTCAAGATTTTTTTTCCAAGTTATTCAAGTCATAAACTGACCAATCAGATGCCTCAATAAAAGCAAGAAGTCTCACAACAAACGTTTGAAACGTTTGATTCACAGGTTCTCCCAAGCCCATTTTCAAGTGGTAGGGGTGTGGACTTCCAACCATCTCATCATTCCTGTGGGCAAAACTGGTTGCTATGGAAGCAATGACTCAAACGGAATCACTGACAACGTCTGGCTTCACAATGTTGGTGTCTGTGTAGTGAAAAAAATAGCAACTGAGATGATTTCATTTGGTGGGTGCCGGAAGTAATCACTTTTCTATGGGGACATCAAACTCACTCAGTCCAGTTGTCATATACAGTCAAGGGTTTTAGTTAACCCTTGTGCTATCTTAGATGACCCCACCCTTACATTGACGTGTTCTCCCTACCATGACAAAGGTGGATAAAGGTGGAAAGATTTCATGTAATCCATGGACACCAGTGAAGATCACAAATCATTGAAGAAAAAAGGTTCAGAGCACTGTCTAGTGGGTCTAGATGACCCAACTCCCAATGTTAAAGTGCCTAGGATAGAACAAGGGTTACATCAAATCAAATTTTATTCATACAAAAAACAAATTTAAAAGAAACTTTAAAGGGGGTGATCATTGAAATAAAAATGTAAATAAAGTTCCAAAGAACTAAATTAAAGTACATTTAAAGTAACACTGCGGGTGTAAACTTTTGAATAAAAATGAATCAAATGCAGCTGAGAACAGGTGAGTCTTAAGATTTAAATAAACTGAGTGTTTCAGCTGATCTAAAGTTTTCTGGACGTCTGTTCCACATATGTGGTGGATAGAAGCTGAAAACAGCTTCTCCATGTGTGGTTTTGACTTTGCTATGTTTCAGCATTATCAACGGCTTCGCTCTGCCTCTAAAAGCTGAACACAAGCAGTTCCTGGTCCGAGTCCTGATCCCGCTGCACACAGCTAAGTCCCTCTCCATTTTCCACGCACAGGTTAGTAACAAAACACACCAGTGTTTATGTGGAAATGTGTCTAAAATAACCTCTATCATAGAATCAGTTTGGTACGTGTTACGCTGGGGAGAAACGAGTAAAAATTACTCAGATCCTCTTTTGATCCCAGTGTTCCCAGTGGTCTTAGTATGATTATGCCGTTTTTAGCCAAAATCAACAAACCTGTTTCGTTTTCTAGGACATAATTTCTGCAGAGTGGCAGTAGTTCATCAGAAATTCCCTTTTGAGTTGTGGGCGGGACTGTCGGTGCGGAGTAAGGCTGCCACCATCTCATATCATCCCCTGTTTACACTATGTCCTGCTAGCCTACAGGTCCTCGCAACCCCAACCTATCACTATCTGTGCTACAAAAATGGTGAACAGTGTTGGAGCTATCTAGCTGTACAGTTTTGAGTCAGATGCCAGCTCAGACGTCTCAGTCGTCTACAAGCAGATCCATAAGAACGGAGCAAACCAGGGAGCTTGTGGCTTGCCGTTGTTGGTCCTCCGACGCCGCTATAAGCTTTTTCATACAATTTTTTTTAACTGCTCCTGTTTCGCAACGATTCAAATAAAGAAATCCTCAGAAACACAATTTTAAGCTTGATTTTCTTTCTATATGTCCTCAATCATAAAAAAATGTCATGTTAAAGAACATGTTAAAAATGCCAAAAATAAGATTTTTGTGGTAGTGAGACTTTAGGAAAATAACTCCAGACACTTCCAGCTTGTGTGATTTCATAAACTGATGAAAAGATGAAAATTATGTTTTTGTTTTGTATTTTAACATGGGTGGTTTATACATGTTACAAACACCAAAATCACAATTTTCATCAAAGTAAGTCTTTAGCATTCTAACATCCTATAAAAGAGCTTTGAATAATCCTAACAATTCAAAAGGCTGTGCTGCATAACAAAATTTCATTCAGAGCTCTCAACAAAACTTTCCAAATGACACTATGCTTGTCAAACTGGAAATGAAAGAAAAGAAACAGCCAAACTGACTATTTTCACCATCACCATCAAAACAGATTAAAACAATAAACTCCCAGATTAACTGAAAATCACAGGAAAAACAACCGAGCTGCTGAAAGGAAACCTCATCAGAAGATGGCTTCAAGCTGTCGGACCTTTTAACTATTGTTTATCAATGGTAGAAGCCTGCAGCAGATTCACTCTGTCAGAGTTTAACAGCCGAAAGACAGATGTGTAACTGCTTTACATTCCTCACATCAACGCTCAGTGAGGATCTCTGAGGACCTGATTTGTATAAAATCAATTAAAAATACAGGTTTTAAAAACGTTATATTTTATTTAGCATCCCATTGTCTGCCTTAAGTAGCATCAAAAATATGATCAAAAGCGTGAATTTTTACTCTAATAAAGTTTTGTTTTTCTGTCTTTGCTGAAAAGTGAGGAGTGCAATGTGTCAACCCACCATCAGGTGGCAGAATTGCGTCATATATATATAGTCCTAGAGAAAAGCTTTCACCTTCAAATGACAAAGAGTGCGCTTGTCTTTGATTTCCTTGTGCGACTGTGCGCTCTTACGCGTGTTTGGATCGCTGTGAGGTCTTGCGACACAGATGGCGGCGGCGTGGCGTGCAGGTTCCTGCAACCGCTCTTTGCCTCTGATGGTACAGCTTGTTCTTCACAAACCCATGAGCTGGTGTACGAGCCTCAGCCTTACGGAGTGCCCTACATTTCCCTGCACCTTCACACACATGCATTATTCACACACTCAAAAGCACGACTTGCTTGGATAGGGGTCACAGGAGAGACGGCAGAAGGCCTGACCCAGTTCTGCATGTAAATATTCAAAGATCAGATCCAGGGAGGATGTTTTAACTCACTTCTTGTCGATGTGGGATGTCAAAATAAAGTTACTACTGAAATAAGTGTGGTTTTCAGATCTGGAATCGGCTAAAACTTCCAGAGAAAATGAGTGCATACATTTGACATTTTTAATTATGAGGAATAAAATTAAAGTATAATACTTCACTGTATGTTGTAATGCCATTTTTGATGAATAAACTGATACTGAAGTTAAAATATTATTTTTTTTTATCAACATTGTTTATTTTCAGGAAAAAAATATAGAAGCTAGTCAACCATAAGTACCTGATTTAGAAGTCAAAGCCATTTGCCAAATAATGAACTGTCAAGATATGATTAACATGTAATAATTCATGAATTTATAACAGCTGATACGGCTCCAGCTAAAAATATTAAAAAAAGTCATAACTGCAGAGAAAACAGATCTGCTGGAGTTTTCTCACATCACCAGCAAATTAGCTGGTATGTATAGAAGAGTCAACATGCCAACAGTGACACCTAGAGGACAGAAGGATGTAGGTTAAAAAAGGAACAGACTCTTCTGATGCGAGTTGAGTCAGTTGTTCATGTTTCTTTCCAAAATCACAGAAGAAAAGGCCACTTTTACAACACACTTTTAGAATCCCTGGAAGAACTGTTGAATGTTGAAATGTTCTGAAACATATTCTAGTTGCTGTATGTCTTAACACATAATTCAGATCAAAATGTCATCCACAATGTGCTCAAAATTTGGTTGGTGATGAACTCTTGATTGATTATTTATTAGTATTTTTGATTATCCTTTAAAAACCCACTTTGATGATAAAGGTGTTTAAACATTCTTGTGGCGTTTTCCTCATGATTGAAGACATTTATAAAGAAAATGAAGCTTAAAGTTGAATTTCTGAGTGTTTCTTTATTCAAATTGTGAATCAGGAGACAGATAAAGTTTTGTATGAGGTCAGTTCTTCTGACTTTAAGAGTTCATATTTTTTCCATGTGGACCATAACAGCCAAGAAAACCCCGGAGTTGCGTCGTGAACTCTGCCTCGCTCCCGCCCCTTAGAGACTCGACATCACTCCTTCCGACGTAAACACACACCGTTTCTGTCTCCATGGCAACTCTTGGACAACCTGGCTTAGTGGAAGAGACAAACACAAAGCGCTCTCACCGACTCGCACCTCAAAGATAATTAGGAAATGATGACCTCTTACTTGAGATCAGACTGGAGCGGTGCGGACACTGGTATCGGAAAACCAAAACGGCGTGGAACGCTGCGGGGAGTCAGGACTCACATTCCTCTGGGCTCTTTGAGTCTATGTGTGACTTGTTGTGTTGTTGCAGCTGGCCTACTGTGTGGTGCAGTTCATGGAGAAAGACGCGACAGTCACTGAATTTGTAAGCCGACCCACTCACTATTGAACTGTATGAACTTCACACTTCTAGCTTTTCATTAGCACTTTTTTCGTTTGTATTTTTTATTAAAGTACCTACCACTTTTGCTGATTATTCATCCAAATAAAGGCCCTTTTGAGTCTTTTCGTTCTAGTTTTCTCTCTCATTCATGAAAACATAGACCACAAACGCTATGCTGCTTGTCTGTGAGACACAGTTTTGACGTTGGTGTGTGTTCGTGTCTGGTGTGCAGATCATCAGAGGGCTGCTCAAGTACTGGCCGAAAACCTGCACACAGAAAGAGGTGAGGCTGCAAACAGCTGCTGCTTGATGCCGCTTTCCTTCTTTGGCTTTGACACGCTTTCTTCTTTGTTTGTGTTACCCCCCCGGCTGTGTTCAGGTGATGTTCCTGGGCGAGATCGAGGAGATTCTGGACGTGATAGAGCCGTCTCAGTTCATCCGCATTCAGGAGCCCCTCTTCAAACAGATCGCCGCCTGTATTTCCAGCCCCCACTTCCAGGTGATGAATCGGCACAAAAGGAAACAAAACCACGTCTGATAAAAGAGGCTCTGATGATTTTTCTTTTTTTTTTCTGTGTGTGGGGGTTTTAGGTAGCGGAGCGAGCTCTTTACTTCTGGAACAATGAGTACATCCTCAGCCTGATAGAGGAGAACTGCCAAGTCATCCTGCCTCTGGTGTTCGCCACGCTTTACAGAGTCTCCAAGGAGCACTGGAACCAGTCAGTAGATCATTTTTTAACACCCTCACCCTCTGCTGAATGTTTGTTGGCATGACCCACAATGCTCACACAGTGGTATAATCCAAGTACGAAGGGGTCCAGCAATGTGCTCAAAATGTAAATAATAAGACATCAACAAGTTTTAACAGACTTGCTCTTGACCTGCCGATCAGTTCAGCTACTTTTTAGGAAGCTTAGATCATTTCATTCAAGCTACCGTTACAAAACTTTAAATGCTCTAGTAAGAAAAGCTGTGAGTTATAGAATGTTTGCATATAGCAGTGTAATAAATGACAAATGTAACACCAGTTATGCTTATTAATGTAATTGTCTGTTTCATTAATGTTATTGTCTGGTTTTCTCTTTAATTTGCACACTAATTTGTAAAATGGGGTGTAACTTTTTCACACCTGATTAAATAGAAGGACTAAACAATTTTCAAAATAAAAGTAGAGAAAAACCCCCAAAAAACCATCAACTGAGTTTCTGTTGCACATTCCGACTCTGTCATGTTTGTTTTGCTTTTTCTCCTGGAAAATTCCTAAATATAACTTTTTCTATTTCTATTTTTGGTTGTTTTTAAAGAATTCAAAGACAGAAAAAGACAACAAATGAAGTCATTTTTCTACAATGATAAAATGGACTTATAAAATTGACTTTTTTTGCATGCTAAAAGCTATTAGCAACTGAGTCTCTTTTATGTTTTTTACTGACAATGTTTTTTTTCCCATAAAAACTCTTTCTGCTTTTTGCTGTAGTCCAAGACTCAACAAATGTGTACAAATGCAGATGAAGCAAAGTTCTTGAGTCTCATTTGAACTGTTCCTCTGCAGGACCATTGTGTCTCTGATCTACAACGTGTTGAAGACCTTCATGGAGATGAACAGCAAACTGTTTGATGATCTCACTGCCTCCTACAAGGTGGAGAAACAGAAGTGAGTGACCTGCTGACTTAGCTTGTGTGCTGCAAAAAAATCCTGCTTGAAGTGGTTTTTAGCTGCTTAAAAAAAAGCACAGTGTGTTTTTTTTAGCATTGATTGCATATGAGAATAGAGTGTAGGGTTGGGCGATGTCCCTTAAATTGGCAGTTGATGATGTTTTCTGTAAACCATCGGGATGGACAATGATATCGTCGTGGGGGGACTATTTTTAATTTTTTGGTCTTATATAATTATTATTCGTTATTTTACTTTATTACTTTATTTATTTTATTTCCCAACTACTGACTCATCCGCGATGATCCAGTATAAACTGAGGGAAGTGACTTTAACAAAAAAAGTTTCAAACAAAATAGAAAAGAAGTAGTCCGCTCCCGCACTTAAATAGTCAAGTGGACCGGCGGAGCGCGGATTTACAGCTTTGTGTTTGAGGGAAGGGGGGGGATGCTTTCTTACATAAGCGGTATGTGTGGGGGATTTAGGACTGCGATCCGTCCAGCAGCTCTAGGGGAACGAGCTACCGAACTCAGAACCGGGTCTAAAAGTGTGTGCCTGACTGAGCACAGCTCGGATCGTCAACGCACACAGCGGCTTTGGGACGGTGTGAGCTTTAAAGCAGAAATGTTGCTCAGTCCTTAGAAAACGTTCAAATAATCATATGGATTTGTGTTTCGAGTCGTATCCCGACAAAATAAAGGCTAATGTTATTCCCACATGTTTACATGCAGCCAGGATGCAGATTGCAGCACCACCCAAACGCTAATGTTGTTAGCCCTTGTTAGCATACAGCTAATCCTAAAACTATGTCATGGGGTCACAAATACATAAAGGTAGGAACAGCAGATTGTTCAAATTTGCGCATGTGTATCGAAGTTTAGTTATAAACTAATGATTCACAATGTTATTGATCCCAAAACAGGGAAATTATCTTGATAGGCATAGCTCTGTTGAAAACGGAATAAAACGGATAATAATACAGCGAGCTTGCATTTAAAAAAATCCAAATAAATAAATAAGCCTCATTAGGATCAGAATACCCAACTTTCTTTCTTTTATTGATTTTTCTTTCTTTATATCTTCAGCTACGGTTGGCTAACCAGTTAGCCTACTTTAGCTCAGAGTTAGCTTTCTTGATTTCGTTATTTTCCATCCATTTTCTTAACCTGCTGTTTCCTGGCTGTCCTGGCTACGGTGCGGCTAAGACGGGGCACACCTGGACAGGTCCAGGGGCTGGAGCGAGCGCGCCCACCCCGCACCCGTAATAAACTGTCCAGCAAAGCTGGAATCCCCCTCCCTGCTTCCCTGTAGTTGCCTGCCGCTGCCTGCCTCTGGCGAGCAGACCGGAGAACGTTGGCAGCAGGTAGCGGGGTTCCCATTGCCACTTGCTTGGGTTTCCTTCTTTTGCTTCATCATTATCTCATCATCATCTCTTTCTTTGACGAACATGAACTTTTTTTTTTACATCTAATAAGCTTCTGTTTTTTCCCCACCACTTCTGTGTCCAGTGCATTATTTATTCAATCAGCTGTTGTCACCTGGCATCAAAGAATACGGCAGGGCGCGGCTGTTATAGTCAGTTTTTTTATTCAACAGAGCAATGGCATCAAGATCATTTCCCTTCCAGGGGATCAATAACTTTCTAAAAAGTTTAATTCTGTTTTAGCGCATGCTCACTACGTTGACTCGATAAGTGCCTGTCATTTGTCAGAGGAAATTTTCTTACTCAAGACGAGCAAGAGTCATATTCAAAACAAAGACAAATCATATTCACAACAGACACGTAAAACGTTAAACTAAATGTTTTATTCAGATTTTTCAATTTAAGTTGTGCACGAGGTATACCTTTGTGCACAAATTTGTGTTTATGCATACTGACAGTTATCTTACCCCACATGCTACCCTTTTTTAAATATGATCCTAATTTTGTCATTTTTTTTCTGCTGTGCAAGTTATTCATGTTATAAACTAAACAATCAGATGCCTCAATAAAAGTCAGTGGTGTCTGCTGGCTCTCACATCCAGCGTTCAAAATGTTGAGAGATTTTGTGTAGGGATGTGGTCTTCCAACAAGTGCACTCCTGATTGGGGAGAAAGGTTGCCATGGAAACGTTGGCCCCAACATGGTGGTGTCTTTTTGGCAGAAAAATGGGGACTGAATTGACTTTATGTGGTTTGAGCCAAAAGGACGCTGTTTTCTATGGGTGACATCACACTCACTCGGTCCAGTTCACATATACAGTCCCTAGTTTTCAGTCTGACTCAGAGCCAGCTTTACAGAAAAACGGCGGTTTCTTCACTGCTCTTTGGGTTTCACTGTCCTTTGCCTTTCCAGAGAGCTGAAACGTGAACGGGAGCGTTCGGAGCTCTGGCGAGGCCTAGAGGAATACGAGGAGCGGCGAATGCAGATGCTGACAGAGGCCGCCAGGAACCAGCGCAATCTTCAGGAGCGAGGCGAGAGAGGGGACCCCCTGAGCCCCACGTGCCCCCAAACGGCTCACTCCGACCAGCCGGAGCCCAAACCGAGCGGGGCCACCTCTGGAGAGACCGCCACCTAGGTGCCGTCCCGCACAGATTTGGTTGGGGGACGGGGAATTTGAGTCCTGGGAGACGGAAGAAGGAGCCTTGCATCGCCCAGGCGGCAGCTTTTTGTCCAAAAGCTGCCCCCTCTGCCCTGCAAGGCTGCTGCACCCTCTTTCTGACAAAGCTGTGTGAAACTGGTTCACTCTTTTCTGCACACACATCAAAACAAACATCAGCTGGTTTGTTAAACTGCAGGTCAGTACCAAAAAACAAACAAAAACGGGTCGCTGGCTTCAAAATCAGCTGTAAAACTGGTGCAACAAGTGTAACACTCGTGTGTAACGCCGAGTCATGGTCTGTAGTGTGACCTCCTTTATAGTTTGGTCAGAGATGCTTATTCCATGAGTGCATAGCACAACGTATAACAAACAAAACAAGGAATTTCACACAAAAAACCTCCCCCAAAATATCTGTCCCTGCACAGACAAAATCCCACCAAACGCTGATGGAAGGCACCAAACCATCACACACATTTGTGTCCAAACACACGGCAGGTTTGAGTCCTCTCCCAGACCGCTGGGTTCCACCAAAGGACGAGACTGAAGTCCCTCAAGGTTAAACTACAGCTGAAGAAAGCGACAACACTGATATAAAGTACAACAATGTTCCTTCTTCTTACTTGTTACTCTACTACTACTACTCTACTCTAAGTACTACTGATGATGATGATGTTTTTATATATATACATATGTCTCTGGATATTTCTGTAGTGTAATATGGGAGAAACACTAGTGTAGCAGAAAAACCACAAAGGGGAAGGCTGACTCGATTCCTGGTTTCACATGTTAAAAACACAGCCATAACATGAGTTATGCTGAAATTCAGCAGAATTCCCCTTTAACGCATCTTAAAAAGGGGAGGAGTGAACTGGATTGAACGTGGGTGTTTTTCTTTTATTTTGAAAGTTTTAAGCGGGAGTAGTGCGGCAGGTGTGTATTTAAAGCGGCGTTCCGTCAAAATCCCCGAGCGATTCCGATCTGAATTATTCTTTTTGTTTTAGCAAACAAGTTTAATGTTACCACATACCACAAAAAATTAACAGTCTTGAGAAAAACTCGCATTTTTTGATGCTAGTCTTTTCGCTAGAAGTCCTGTGTTTGCAAACATGCTCTATGCTGCCACCACTGGTTAATCAGTAGAACTACATAACACTTTTCATTTTTGTTTTATATTTAAAATAGTTTTCATTTTGCCCTGGCAACAATTTAGATTTTCGTGAAACTTGTAAAACTTGAAGTTTTGCCAACAAACTTGAACTTTAAACTCCAACCTCCGGGCCGCAAATGAAAAACAGTAAACACAGTAAATGACATTATTTCTGTTTTGTTTGTATTTTTTAATTTGGAGGAAGTTTTATTTTGGAAAACTGGCGGATTCTATCCACCACATCCATCTATGACTTCTCTTGATGCATCCGCCTTGGTCATATGATCTGAAAACATTTACTTACCTCCTGAAAAGCGGCTGCTTCAATCCCTAAATGAGAAGCCCAAAGCTAGCAAAGCTGGAAAAGGAAACGTCTTTGGAAAATGGGGCAGAAATGAGTAAGTGAGGAAATGGAAGATGAGAGTTTAACTTAAAAGTAAAAGAAATCCGGATTTAAGTTGTTCTTACACACCTAACTGCACAGTGATGGACTCTAATGTTACAAGGATGCTGCTAATAAAGTTGCACTCACCGTGGATTTACGTTTATTAATATTATAAGTAGAAAATATCTTCTTTGTAATGGATATCCTTTTATTTTGTTATGTTTATCATTTTAATTTGAATATTTTAAAGGTGTGGTGGTTAAAAGTTGGACGAGGCTAAATTTAGCGCCTAAGGGGAAAATCTTCATCCCACTTTAATGGGTTATTCACAAAACAGTACAAAGTTTCAACCTGCCACAAATATTTTACAGAGAATAAAGGTTCTGTAAAATAAAGTTGATTTTTCTGGAGCTTAAAAAAAACATTAAACGACAAACTTCAACCTCGCCCGTGAAAACTTAGTCCGACAACAAAGCGGTCTGTGGTCTAAAAAGGTTGACGACCATAGAGAGGAATGCCGTCAAAAACAAAGGAGGACACCACAAGTGTTTGAAAGAAAAGAAAAACACCGTCATCCAGTTGGGGTTCTGAATTTGGGGCGTCTGCTGGTTCAGCAGAACCGATGCTGCTAGATGGTGATCATTGCAATGACAACCGTTTCCATTGTGAACCAACAAAAACCCATCTCTCCTCGTCTCGATCATTGTGACAGTGATGGGGTGAGAAGTTGGGGGAGGGGGGCGGGGGCAGGAAAAAAATATTTTAGCAATATTTCCATTCTTTCAAGATAATTGTGTTTTTTAGAGGGGTGACAAAAGGCAGTCGGGCTCACCGCCGCTGTTGTTTTTACCCCGGTTGCGTCCTTGATATTCACAATGTCTTAACGGTACTTTTTGTGTACATTTCTTTGAAGAAAACAAGGATTTTGCTTTGTCAAGTTGTTTACGTTATTGTTCTTTTTTTGTATGATCTTGTTTGTTTTGTGGGATGACTGATGTTGATGCTATTTATTTTCTATTTAATCAGGAAATGTAACTTCATTTGAAACTGAAGGTCAGGGTGTATATGTGTGTGTGTGTGTGTGTGTGTGTGTGTGTGTGTGCGTGTGTGAAGCAGGAGATGTGTTTAGACAGAAAAGGAAAGACGAGTTTTCTCATTTTTTTCCTCTCCTTCCTGAGGGTTTGAATCTGAATGTATACTAAAACAAAATCGATTGTTTGAGTTTTATAACTTTTTTTTGTTTTTAAGTGCGGCACTGCTTGATGGTTGCCTGGTAACCAAACCTTCAAAACCAGTTGGACCGTGTAACCCTTTCACTTCATGCCTGAATCAACCCACTTTCTGAAATCCTTTTAATTTCCGGCTTTAAGATGAAAGATTTGAATAATATTTTGCAGTTTACCTGTTAGACACAAAAAAGCCACAAAAATCTGCTGCTTCTGCTAGATTTGTCTCGTTTGGAATTACAACAAACATCGTCCCGCCCACAACTCAGAGGGGAATTTCTAATGAACTACTGCCACCCTGCAGAAAATATGTCCTGGAAAACGACACAGGTTAAGATTTGGGCTAAAAAACGCATATTGATGATCAAAAAGACCACTGTGAGCGCTTTGAAAATAGATCAGATATTGTTAAAGCGGGGCTTTAGGAGATGCAGCTGAAATGTTATTCTGATCTGGTTAGTCTCTCAATATCACTGTTGCATCTCTCAACCTGCAGTGGGCGCTGTTGTGCACCTCTCCCACACCCCAAAACCCACACCCACCCCAGCTCAGACCGTAGATGAGAACCACATCAATATAATGCATTCATTTTCATGTCAGCAGGCCTCCCCCTTCATGTCTTTGAGCGCAAAGTTTGTGACTCTTTATGATCCAAATGAAAGACGCCTGCAGTGTTTGCTGCAGAGAAGATCTCCAAACACAGAAAGGAGACGTCTTCATAAGGACTGCTAATGGGAAACTATTAGTTTTATTCTTTGGAAATTTGATCAGAGAATTTTTGGAACTGAAAAGATAGTTTAAATTTTAAATTTTTTGCTCACATACAACCTCTTTTTTTTAACTGACAGAAAATAAGTACATTTTTGGCAACTAATGATATATTTAAATATGTCTTTATACATATTTAAAAATATGTATGAAAATGAAATTTAATCTTGATTCAGGCAACAAACTTAATTGGAAAAGGAGACAAACTGCTAAACCTCCCAAACCACAAAACTTACTTTAGGTTAAGAGTTTTTGCTTGCGAATCTTTTTTTTTTTTTTAAAGGTATCAGCAGATCAGCTGATAAAAGAACGAAAAAGAAGTCCAGCTCCCACTGTTTCCGAGTTTTCAGTGCAGTTTGTTAGCATGTCAGAGTTCTAGTCGTCCTCCAACCGTACTGGAGCTACAACGAGGAGCGCCATCGTAGAGAGGGTGTGGTTTTTACAGGCGTGGAAACGCCGCTTTCATTGACTGTCGTGTGTGATCTCTTAGGCCGCATTCACGCCATCGAACTTGAACTCGCTTCAGTCCTGAGAGGTCAAGTTACAGGACTCCAGGCAGAGGAAGAGCACGGCAATAAGTCAGAGCAACAGAACGAGAACTGAACGGAACCGACAACTGCATTACGTAGCTATTTCACCCAAGTTTTAGATTTGCACTGTCTGCCCAATGGTCTGTGTTTGTTGTGTTGAAGATAAAAACCATAGAGAAGATGATCATCAGGATGCAGAAGAAGATGTATATTTTGGGGACCAACAAAGCAGTGAGGGGGGGGGCCTGAATGTAGAGAGTCTTACTACTGTATGTAACATTGCAGAAGGATGTAGTACAGAGAAAAAAAATATGTACTTCAAATGAAACTTCACTTTGAGAAAAACACCTCTAGAGTCTGTGCTGGTTTCTGTGTGTCGGCTGCTTTACTGGTTCATGGGTTTGGGTTCTAAACATCTATGTCCTGCTTTTTCCTTAAACGTCTTAGCTTTAGGTGGGGAACCTTCAAAAATGTAGGGAGTTTCTCTTCCATCACTTCAAAAATGCTCCACCCCTTTTTTTCTGGGTCTGGATCTGACGGTCTCTCTTTAGGTGATGTGCTTTATTCACACAGGCCAACAACTTTAACCCGATCAAACAAGCAAACTGGAGGAACATCGGCTTTACGTCGTGTTTGCAAGTGAACACTGGCGCGGTTACCGTACAGGGTAAACAGTGGGGCTGCAGAGAACCACACAGGAAATAAAGCAAAGACAGGAAGTGATGTAATGAAGTTCCCATCATGTGTAAATCTAAGTAAGCACAAATTAAAAAAAAAAAATGTCAAAGTTAGAGTTAATGCAAACTTTCATTGCTTTTTTTTCCCATTTATTGACAAATCCAAAATCACTAACTATGCTTATCACAACCTCCCAAAAATACCAAAGTGGAACAAAATTACATGACATTACAATCCAAAGGATTTAAAAATGACAAAGAAAAAAGAACCAAAGTACTTCAGGTAAACAGTTATACAATCGAAGAGTTCTATAGCTTTAGAACTTTTCCTTTTTGAAGGTATTGAGGCAATAGTTTATTCAAAATGGAATTAGGGTTTCAAAAAGTATTTATTAATAAAAACTGTTCCTAAAATGATGAAGTTGTTGCATTGCATCGGTTTCTCCATCTGCTCTGAGCTTCATTTTGGTCAAACCCCTTAACATCTAAACTTTTGCTATCAACTTTTTTTCTTCTTCACATTTTTAGTTTCCACCTAACAGCAGTAAAATAGTAATTGAAATGAAAGTTGAAACTTTATTGCCATTTTGCATGTATCCCAAGAGGCATTGTGTTCATTTTATTTGAGTCCAAATCCCCCTCATCTTTATTTTTAGTTAAAGACCGTTGACAGTTCTCTGGTTGGTCAATGGTTGAGACAGTTCCACTGGATTACGGTTGAGATTGCTAATCAGATTATCTACAATGCACAAAATAGGAACAACTGTCTGACTGCATCTTTAGATTCTTGTTCTCTGCTTTGGGAAAGTTCATCTCAAGCAATTTCCCAGCTGAAACCAAAATGACTTTTTTTCTTCTTTTTTCTAAAAAGTAGAGACATAATAGGAAACATTCAGTACTGCAACGGGAATTCAAAATATGACTGAATAATTGGCCACAACTTAAATAAAAATGACTTGCAGGATCCACTGATGCACCCTGAAGATATTGTAACTGTTCAAATTTGAACGAAGTGATTCATCGATGTTATTTGTCTGCCGGTCATCTCATTAAAGCAAACTGAAGTTATCCCAAAACAACTGAGCACAGCCCCCCGTCCACAGAGGGAGACACAGAATCAGGTTAGGAAAACACAGAGAAGCAGGAACTACCCATTATTTCTGACTTGGGGTCTCCAATGGTATTTTATTATAATTACCATGATGTCAGAGTGTCCTACAGCTCTAACAACCTTCTGGAGTCAACAACAAGGGCAGGTTAGTTCCATTAACCACAGCATCTGGGAGCAGCGTCTAAGATGGTTCATCCCTGTAAAAGGTGAGTTTTTAATTTTGAAAGAACAAATATGCACCTTTCTTATCAGCTGTAATTAAAAATAGATTTTTAAAAAAAAAAGCTACTTAATAACCATTAAAAACCTTTCATTTTCTACCTATTTAAAGTTTATGCTAATTATAAAATGACAAACTAAAAAAACAGCTGAAAAAAGAAAACACGTTTTCATTTAGAGAATTTGCGTTTATGTTTTGTTTTTCTGTTTGGTTTGGTTGCCTGCAGTTACCGTTTTAGACGCCAGAGGGAGCAGTTTGACACAATAACCTGCTGCTTGAAATCGAACTATATTACCATCATTTTATTTAACTTTAAATATCCTGTGGAGAATAAAACTGTTGAAATTAATCGACCAATTATTTTATTCTTTAAGGATAGATGCAAATTTTTGCTTTAAAATATCTGGCTTCAGCAGCATGCTGCCTCTATCTCCGTCCCTCCCCTCCTCCTCCTCTGGTTGCCACGGGAACCGCAGTGTGCGTCTCCGTGACAACCGCTGCATCTTTTCAGAGGCTGCGCAGTGCGCGGGATTCACCTTCGTGGCTCAGAAACCAGGCTGCAGGGCTGCGCATCACCCTGGGGCCTGCTGGGGCGCTGTCACACCTGGGAGGTACAAGAACCTTTCTAACAAAATAAAAAAGATTTTGACAGATAAAGAAAATAATCCAGTTTTCTCAGTAATAAACAATGTGGGTTGTAAACATTTTGAAAAAAGTTTAATATCTTAAAATATTTCTCTTTATGCTGTCTGAATATTTAATGTTTTCTTTATTTTAAACTTAATCTTTAATCTCCCTTTTGATCTGAAAACAAAAATCTTTTATTTTACATTAAAAAAGTCAAAATCATGATCTTTTTTGTTTGTTTAAGTTATATTCCCACCATAAAACATTTCATTTATGAACTAAATATCATCAGGCTTTCATGTGTTTGCAACCTCCATGTATGATATAATTGAGCTCTGGTTGTTCTTTTCCAAACTCCTTACAGAGGCCAGTCCTGGAGCCCCCGTTCATCCACCGGCACCACCGCGTGCACAGCCACATTCGCCTCCTGAGCGCCCGGCTGCCAGGCTGCCTGCCCCACGTCTCCCCCTGTGCCACTGCCCGCCGCCCTGCAGTGCCACTGCCCGGGTGCTCCCGCTGGACACAGGTGCAGAGACCTTCTGAAGGCTCTGCCCTTCTGCTGCTTACTAGCATGTCATCAATAAAGATTGGATTTGAAGCATTCCAGTCAGTCACTTGCCATGATTATATACATCTTTGGGATTCCGGTATCTTGTTTTGCCTAAATATTTCTATTTTAGTCCTTTTATTGGTATCTTTGGTTATTAAAAAACAGTGTTTTCTTTCTGCGTGTCCTCATTTACCTTCTTATCTACTGAAATCTTGACCACCAGCAGCTCTCAGTGCATCACTATTTGCTAAATTTGCTCTGTAAAGCTGAAGCTACAGAGTTTCATCTAAATTAAACTCTTCATCCTCAAAGAGCATTCCACGGGCTTTTATGGATGGTTATATTTTCATATTTCAGTCTTCTGTGTGTGTGGTGTGTGTGTGTGTGTGTGTGTGTGTGTGTGTGTGTGTGTGTGTGTCCTCTAAATGCTCCTTTGAGCACCGTCTGGGTGGAAACTCCACTTAAGTCCTGCTGTTAGTGAAAGTGCTGTGTGTGTTTGTGTGTGTGTTTCACAAAGTATGCAGATTTTCATCAAACTGGACAAAATCCACCAACAAGCCACAGTCTCCTTGATATTCAATAAATCTGGATTGGTTATGGCTTTTTAAAGAACTTACCGAGACAATTACAAAAGAAGAGTTTGGAGGAAAGGAAAATGGATGTGCTCAGTGCCCCTAATGGAAAGATACTGGACAGAAAATGTACCAGTCATATGCAATGTTTTTTTTTAGGACATAACCATTCATTTTACTAATGATGCCATTCATATAATAATTTGTGGCTGTTTATATGATTCACAACTGATATTTGAATGATGTGATTCACTGACATAAAATCGTCCAGGATATCTTTTAGCCAAAACTTGAACCAGTGGGGCTCAGATCCCAATACCTGGTACTGAACAGGTGAAGTTTTCCAGATTTCTTGTTTTTCTTGCAACATAATCAAGTGTAAATTAAGTATGTGTACAAACAAACAAGTGAACAAAAATTAATATCACATCCATTCACATTTTAATTCCATCAAGGTTAGTCCACTGTTATCAAAAGTAACTCAAAGTCTTAGAATATTCTACCACACTGTATGGTCACATGACTTTGCTAAATTCAAGTGTTTTCACACATTGGACTGGAATGATGGACAGATCCGTTTTTGCTGCTTTAACATATGTGTTGTCTCTTCTCATGCATTTTTTACGTTATAGTTAAATAAACCTACTGTGTCTCAATCCGTAAATTATTTTCCAATATCGATGTCGATTTATTTGATTTTGAAATTATTTTATAATTGTATAGGTTGATTTGATTAATGACTTGCCTCAGACAGATCAGCATAAGTCTCCAGTTTGCCACTGTCATCAGTTGTCCTTAGTAGAACAATTGATTAGCAACAGGGAAGGACTCACGAAAACATGGAAGAAAAGCCAAGACGTTCTGTGAATAAATCAGAAAATGTCCGAAAACCGTGACGAGGAGCTGGAACTGCTGCACCACACCCACCTTTGTGTGGTAGTGTGTGTGATTTTGTGTCATTGTGTGATGTTGTGTGTGTGCATTATTATATGTTATTGCGTGTGTATATGATGGGGTGTGATTACATTTGTATGCGTGTGATTGTGTGTGTGAATGCAAGTCTACGAGTGTGATTGTGTGTATGATGGTGCATGATTTCATGTGTACAAGTAGGATTCTGTAGCGGTGCTTGTGTACGAGTGTGTGTGTGTGATTAATTCAGTTCGAGTGTGTTTGTGTGTGGTTGCATGCGTTCAAGTGTGATTGTTTATAATTGGATGTGTACGAGTGTGATTGTGTATGTTATTGTGTGTGAATGCAAGTGTACGAGTGTGATTGTGTGTATGATGGTGTGTGATTACATGTGTGTACGAGTGTGATTGTGTGTATGATGGTGTGTGATTACATGTGTGTACGAGTGTGATTGTGTGTATGATGGTGTGTGATTACATGTGTGTACGAGTGTGATTGTGTGTATGATGGTGTGTGAATGCAAATGTACGAGTGTGATTGTGTATGATTGCATGTGTACAAGTAGGATTCTGTGTGATTGCTTGTGTACGAGTGTGTGATTAATTCAGTTCGAGTGTGTTTGTGTGTGGTTGCATGCGTTCAAGTGTGATTGTTTATAATTGGATGTGTACGAGTGTGATTGTGTATGTTATTGTGTGAGATTGCATGTGTACGAGTGTCTGTGTGATTAAAACGAGTGTGATTGTTTTCAACTGCATGTGTACCAGTTTGATTGTGTGTATGATGGAGTGTGATTGTGTATGTGTGTATGTCATTGTGTGTGATTGCTTTTGTGATTGAACTGACTCACATCTTCCGTACTTTGTCTCACTCCTTCTTTCCTGAGATTCTAAGGAACACAAATTGCAGTTGTGCGTCGGTGTGTGTCACTGAGAGAGATGATGTCACTCACCGGGTTTTCCATCAGCATGAGCAGAGCGGGAATATCCATCGTTGTAATTGTGTTTTGCTTGTGCGTTTTCTTTTTTGTTAAGGGGTAAAAACTCTAAGTGAATTTAGGGAAATGTTCTCCTCCAGAACGTCGTTGCTGAGGCAGATTTCAGAGAAGCTCATCCCATAATATGTAGATGTAAAACATTCAAGGATTCTGGAAATACAACATTTAACTGGTTAGTTTGTGAGTCTTAAAGTTTGAATTGTTTTGATAAATTTCATGATCATATTTGCATATTCAGTGATTATGGAAGATTTCTTTACGTTTGCAACAGTTTCATTAAAAAAAAACTTTTGAGCCTCAGACTTTAGTTATGCGTCTTTCAAGATTTGAACAAAACTATGAACATGACAGACTCAAAAAATGGACACAACAGGTGTCACAAGCAGGATGTTGATGCATCGTATGGCTGAAATGAGGAGGCAGTCTCAGGTTTGTTTGTCCATTTCAGCAAAACTGGCAGCTCTTCTTTTTATCATCACAGATCTAATTCGAGGGTAGAAGCAGTTTTTGGCTCTAAAAAAGCTTCACTGAAGCAAAAGAATGAACTTAACGAATCACAGAGCAACATTTAGTAGAGGGAGTGAGAGTTTCTGCAGAAAACTACAGGAAAATCATTTTTGAAAACCTCTGTAAATTCAGTTTCTGGCAATCTGGCTTCCTTGACATAATCTGGATTTAAGAGAATTCCTTCCATCTGTAGTGGAGACAAACCAACACAGAGAGCTCCAGTTTTGTGGTTTCTACTCTTAGATTTTCCTCATTTCTCTGATTTGGAATCATCTTTGGTCAGAAGGCTTTCTTGATTCTTGCAGCAGGGTGGGCTCTGTTTTGATGGAAAACCGATCAATTTTTCCTGTGTGTCACAGTGGCGAAGCCCCCCCCCCCCCCCAGAAGGTTTCAAACCGGGGAGCATGTGCGAACACACAGGGGTGGGGGAGCTTAGTGAGAACTTTGTGTCCTTCACAGAACAGGTGGGACATGTAGAAAGAAAAGGATTCCCACACTGGTCTCTACAGTCAGTGGGTGTGTCAGGAGCTATAAATGCCGCTACCTGAGGGTCTGGTATCACTGCACCAGGCTCACGGCACACACACACGCCTGTCCCACCACACACCTGAAGCCTCCTTCCTCTCTCCAGGTAAGAGGCTGCTTTTATTTTGACATCTTTGTAATCCTGCAGATTAAATGCTTATTTAGAAGGATTTTTGCCTTAAAAAGCTTTGACCTGTTTTCTGATTTATGGGATGAAAAATGACACTTTTGTATTTCAGGTTTTTATTTCTTTAGTGGTAAAATTAGGAACAAAATAATTGAAAACGTCAAAATAGAAAAGACTCATTTAAAAAGTGTTCTAATGCCCCTAAAATGTTGGGGTGGAAATAGGAATAAAACAAATTTATATCTAATATTTCTGGAAAAATAATCTCTTTATGAAAGGAAATCAAATGCTAACTAGACTGTGTCGTCAAACAGTGCAGGTTTAGTAACTTTTTTAAACTTATTTTTTAAGATGGATTAAATAAAAGAGAAATGCTCATTAGGCTGAGAAAAAAATCAATATTAGTGTATTCTAGACTTTAGATTTAGAATTTTTACCATTATTTTCAAGCTGCAACTTCAATTCTTTCTAGTTTTTTCGCATCCCGTTTAATCTGGAAGCTGCTGTGCGTGGAAGATGATTTTTGACGACATCCAGCAGAGAAAAATTGAAGCCCAAAGGTTGCAGCTTTCATAATTTCTACATTCCCCTCCGCGGTTTCCATAACTCTGGACATCCTCCCAAAGAGAGGTCTTTCCTATTCCCACCCGTTTCCCTTTAAAGAGTTCAGGTGTGGAAGTCTTTATGACACCAACCCCCCCTTGGGCCTTTTTGCTGTGGCACTGCTGGATGCAGCGCTGGAGAGGTCAGGAAAACATGATGCATGTTGGATTAAGAGTGGATTTAAAACCATGTGTGTGTGTGTGTGTGCGTGCATCAGCAGGTAGCTGCTAAATGAGGCAGAGGGAAAAGATTCAGACAGGATTGTTTTCATTCACATCAAGCGGGTGAAGTCCTGCAGCAGGGGAAACCACCGCAGATTAGCACTGTGTGTATGTGTATGTGGGGGGGGGGGCTTCAATAAAAAGGTGAAAATATTTTTTTAACTCACGAAAATTAACAAAATGTCTTTTGTTCCGGTAAATTTTGCTCATCGGTCTGTCGCTTTATTTTGAAAGGGCCTCTTCCTTTTTAACTGCTTAAAATGATCATTTGGATGTAGTTTTTTTATTTATTTAAAGAAAACTACATAAAATTGACCAATTTGAACGGTTCTTCTGCTGGAATTGTCCTGAATCAATAACTCTTTACATAAATGCTTCAAACACAGTAAAAAAGACCATTAAAACATGAACTTCCTGTTCTCTGATCCAGATGTCGTGGAGTTTGTCCTCCAGCATCTGCCTGCTGGCTCTTCCCCTCATATCGCTGCTGCTGCTCTTTTCTCCAACCGGTTGGAGCTACGACGGCCTCGCCCCAGGATGTCATCTGTTCCGTGAGTTTGATTACTTCTCTGTCAGACGTTCTGCTCTGAGAGAAGAAACCCCTCCAAAATAAAAACATCCACCGGGGGTGTGCTTCTTCCTGTCAATCAAAGTGACTGCTCCAATCTTTTAGGATTATTTAATGACAATTCTTCTGATTAGTCACAGATTAAAAAAAAAAAAAAAAATCAAAGATAGGGATCCAAAAACCTGCTTCTCCTTTATTTTAACTGAATTCTGTGTGATGCAATTTTTCAAAATAAAAGGTTTGTAAGAAGTTTCTGATCTGTAATTCCTTTCTAGGGTTTAGAAGTGAGACTTCTGTGACAGTCCATGTGCAGCTCCACCTCTTGACTATATATGGAAACTGGACTGAGTGACCCCTCCCCCCCTTGTTTCATAAAGGAAGTACTTCCGAGCAGCCCAAATCCCATAGACGTCTATAGAGAAATAGACAGCTGTTACTCATAGTCATTCTTTTTGTCAGAATAACCGTTTTTGCTCTGCTTCCTTTTTTTAACAAGTTCTTGCTAATCCTAATTTTTTTGAAGATTGTTTTTCTGTAGTTCAAGTTATTCAAATTAAAAACTGACCAATCAGATGCCTTGATAAAAGCATGTGGTCTCACGTATGAAATTGATTGACAGATTTCGTGTTGCCCACTCTAAAGTGGTAGGGGTGTGGAGTTCCAAGGAGTGTGGTTGCCATAGAAACGATGAATCAGAGCGACTCGGACCAATCACTGTTCACTGATGATTTCTGGTTCCAACATAGCGGGGTCCGACTAAACTGACTTCATTTGGTTGGACCCAGAAGTAAATTATTTTCTGATAATGATGTGACACTCGCTCAGTCCAGTTCTCATTTACAGTCGAGCGTGCTTCCAAAACAAAATCCTCTTTTTAACAGTTTTGTTAAAAGTTTTTGATCTGTTTTTTAGCTTCAAACAAATTAAGCCACAGTTCTTCATACTTTATGGATGTCGTATGAACGCTTTCGTGAAAAAAAAAAATCACAAAATTCAAAACAAGCTCGTCTCCTGGCCTCTAGCCTTCAACGTGACCATCCGCAGCGACCGCCGCAGCACCTGCAAGGGCTCCCACGTGCTGCACGCCTGCGTGGGTTACTGCGAGTCCAGCGCCTTCCCTTCCAGATACTCCGTGCTGGTGGCCTCCAACTTCACCCACAACATCACATCATCTTCCCGATGCTGCACCATCAGCAAGGACGCCAAGGTGAGGAATGAGACGGGGCAGGAGGGGACGGGGGACAATCCTATCCATTGTGTTCTACAGCTGGTCTTCACCTCCTCAGGTCAAAGTTCGGCTGGACTGTCCCCGAGGCCGTCACCATGATGAGATAGAGATCCTGACAGCCAAGGCGTGCCGCTGCGACATGTGTCGCAAATCCCGTTACTGACAGCGTTTCTCAGGAGGTTTGAACTCGATGAAACGAACCAAAAACTCAGACGCAAGAAGACACAAGAAAACCCCAAAATGAGTTGTTTACATGTCTGGCTGGAAGGCTTTAGTTTGTCTGGATTGGGTTATACAGGCTCACAGCAGTCCTGGACTGTTTTCGGCGTGTCCTGAACTCCCACTGGTCTCATACAACGCTGCTCGCAGCTTTCATGTTTTTTTTTTACTTTTCAAGCACTGGTGTTCCTTCAACCACTAATTTGAATTCTCTTTTATATTCTGATAAGAAGATAGAACTTCAGTAGAAGTACTTTAAGAACTCAAAATGTTTCCGACATAATCATCACGCAGGAGACCCGAGAATGTACTAGATGTATTTATATTTAGGAATTTGAACTTCAATTCATATGTAAATATGTTAATAAAAGAAACAGAAAGATTGTTGGAGACACCATTTAAATAAACAAACAAACAAGAACAGCGTCTTTTGTGTTTCAATAAAAGGTTGTTTCTGCTCCGTTCACTTGTGGATTCTTTTCCTCAGATTACATTGAGGGGTTTCCGCTGCACGTTTGACCTCCGTCGGTTCTGAAGAAGAACCCACAAATGCGTCTGCAGAGCCAGAAAAAGAAGAAAAGCTGTTACTTTGCTGCAGAAGTGTCTCTCACTGGATGCCGTTTATATGAGCCAACAGCAGCTTCACGCCGCTCTCGTCATTCATGCTTCAGGAAATCTGGCGTCTGTCTCGTTGAGGATGTCATAACGTGTGTGATTATGAAAGCTGGACTTCCCCGACACTCTGTAATCTGTCTCTCTCACACATCAGCATTTGCCTTTTCCTCTGGGCTTGAAGTCAATCATTTTTACGAGTGAGAGTGGCTTCATCCTCTCTACAAAGCTGCCTTTTAGAATTGGTCGGTGGGTAAAACGATGACTGACCTCAGCAGTTTTCGGAGGAGTCCTGGGCTCCCGGGCGGCTCCCTGTCCCCCCCGGTGTCCTCGGTCCTCTCAGGCTGAAACTAAACCAGAAGAAACCAGCATGACAGCCGAGCAGCTTATGCAGCCGACAGGTTTCATGCACAGTATGATGAGGGACTTTAAAACAAGGTTAGAACTAAATTCGTATTTTGTCTAATGAAGAACTGACCATATCAATTATCAATTCCCACCATTTACTGCTGTGACGGCGGCGTCTCATGCTCCTCATTACTAATGATGTTTGGGGCTCTGCTTCCACGTAGGTCACTTGGGGGTGGGGGTTACAACCATCCAGTCTCTGCTTCAGCTGGTCCCAGACGTGCTCTATGGGGTTCAGGTCAGAGGTCATGGCTGCCCGTACCATCTGAGCTGTAACAGTTCTGGCCTGATGTGGTGGAGCATTTTCATCCATGATCAGAAAGTTGGGGGGGGGGGGGGGGTTGGGGTTGAGGTGGGGGGTGACGTTGTGTTCTATGACTGAGGTCAGAACCAGCAGGGATTGGCTCATCTCCAATAACCAAATGAGTTTGGCGTTGACTGGTGATGCCTGTCCAGACTGTTGCTCCTCCTCCATAAAGTGAACCTTGGGATGACCTTGACCTCTGCCCATCACTCACCTCGTCTTCCTCAGCGACACAGTGATCTGATGGTAGACCTCATGGTCACATGGTCTTGTTCCCCCCCTAACGTTCAGTGGAGTCACCTGCTGCAGTCGTCTGACATTCAAATCACAGCAGTGGAGTCGGTGGTGAACAGTTTGTCTGGAAACCCTAGAACCCCTCACATCTGATCAACGGGCCTGCAGCTGTCAGAACCATCAGGTCCTTAGGTTCTGGTCACTGGTGGGGCTTCACTCCTGGGTCTGTCCCAAACTCTACCAGTAGTTCTGTCCAGATGGAAGTCTGCTGATGAAACATCTGACCGCCTTTGACCAACCGGAAGGCGCCGTGGTCAGGAGACGCCGCTCGTCCGTTAAGTGACATCGTGTGTTCATGTCTGTCTGAATTAGGATTTTGATGATTTTTACCAGCAAATCAGACAAACCTCAGACAACTAGAGCAGGTCGCTCATGAGGAGCGGGAAAAAAATACCTGTCGACAAGCGCACGAGTCTCACTGATACTCAGAAGAATCGCTTGATACGGTTTCTGCCTCAAAGGGTACCATAAATTTTTTTGTACAGACCTGTTTCAGCATTTTACATTTGTAAATAATTCTTTTAAAGCATAGTTGAATAGTAATGTCTGACTTTATTGGTTAAATTTCATAGAAATTTAATTTTTTTATACTTTGTCTGATTCACAATCTTTTTTGTTTTTTTCTTACCATTGTGAGTTTTGTCTTTCATAAACCAAAGGTTTTCCACGCGAGTAGAGACAGACACACATTATAACACAAATAATAACACAAACATGTTATTGCAACAGACCACTCTCAGAGAAAATCAAGGGTACCTTTTGTTTTTTTGATCAATGGTAAAAAAAAAAAATCACATTATTATATGTAAGTATTTTCAGCAAGCAGCACTGGAACTTTTTTGTTCCGGGTAAAAACAGGAAAGCATAACAAGTTTAGATCATTTTTTCCACTTGAAACAAATGCAGAGTAAAAATAGAACAGAACCAAGTGGAAAAAGCCAAAGTGGAGAGATGAGAGAACATGGGATAGAAGGAGATGAAAGGCTGGATCACTTTAGGACTTTGCTGCTAATCAAAGTGAAGAGCATCCCAAAGAACGCACGCACTTTCTCACAAAAATCCCACCTTAACTCCTGGAGAATGTCTAACGTGATGCTATTATTAACCGTAATCTCCCTTCTTATCCTAGCTGTCTGCGCTAATGTTAGCCTGAGGCTGCAGTAATGGCGGCGATGCTGCGAGTGAGTCTGTTTGTGCGGCGTTCGCAGGAAATAAAAGGCCGCTCTGAGATGGAAATTGGGAAATGAGTTGTTGGAAGCGGTTAACTTTAAATAACTTTTGTCTGAGCGACGTGACAAAACGGTTAAAAGCATCACCTCATCAAAGGCTGGCGGGGCTTCCTCTGGCTCTGCGTGCTGATTGGTGGAGTCCAGCTCGCTAAAACGCAGAAACAATATTTACCTTGGAAACAAATCAAACAGTTGAAACACAGTTTATGCGAAACTCCAGTTTAAGCTGGAAAACTGTACATTCAAGCCCGACGGGTTGATTCCCAACTTCTGTAAAGGAAAAAGCAAGTTAGACAGAAGTCCAAAGGTGAGACATAAGGGACTTGCAGACTAGGGTAGTCCAGCAGTGACACAGTTTTCAGATCAAACCCTCTGGAAGTCCCATCATTATAACTGTGGCTACTTTGGGCCTGTTTCCCCAAAACACAAAACACTGACTTGGACTTGAGACTCAAGCTAGAGTTTCACACGAAAAGACTTGAAACTTCTGACCTTAACTCAAGGACTTGAGGTTTGGGAATTGTGAAAATGTTTCATTTGTTTATTCTTTGTAGTTTTAGCTCCAGGAAATCACTGTCAGCTCTAAAAAATAAAAGCTCTCTTTACAATCTTTTAGGATTGGAAATGTAGAAACATCAACAAAGACATGAGACTCGACTAAATATTACAGCTAATAACTGGAGACTTGACTCCAAAATACAGACTCGTAGACTAAACTTGACTTCCAGTCGTCAACAAAGACTTGAGACTTGACTTCTATTTTTCAGCAAAAAATTGAATCTTGACTTATAATGACAAGTAAAAACCTGAGACTTGACTTTAAGTCATCAGCTAAGACTTGGCGCTTGACTTCAAATAACAGCAAAAAACGTAAGATATGACTTCTAGACGTCAAAAATAACTTTGGACTCACCTTTGAATTGTCAACAAAGACTTAACTTCTAGTCATCAACAAAGACTTGGGGCTTGACTTCAAATAACAACAAAAAACGTCAGATTTGAATTCTAGTCGTCAACCAAGATTTGAACCTTGACTTAAAATGAAATGAGGGCTGCACAGTGGTGCAGTGGTTAGCGCTCTTGCCTCGCAGCAAAAAAGGCCCCCCGGTTCAAGTCCTGGCTGGGGGACATGAACCAGAACATGAGGGGGGGACCTTTCTGTGTGGAGTTTGCATGTTCTCCCCGTGCATGCATGCGTTTTCTCCGGGGTCTACGGCTTCCTCCCACTGTCCAAAACCATGCTTCATACCATGCCGGGATAGGCTCCAGCAGCCCCGTGACCCCAAAAAGGATAAACGGAATCAAAAACGAATGAATGACTTAAAATGAAAACTAAAAACGTAAGACTTGACTTCTCCTGAAATCCTAAAAAAAAGTATTTATAATTCCAGAAGTATGGATTACTGAGTAATTTAGAATAAGAAAAAGCATTTTTTTTAGATCTTTAATTGCTTTTAATAGCTTTAATACCTTAAGGCCCCTGGTTCAGTGCAGTAAACTGCACTGTAATAAAGAAGATAAGAGCAGACTTTAGTTCAATGAGGAAGAGGACTGACAGAATATAAAATCTAGTATTGTTTTTGGAGATTTTTTGGAGAATGGTGAAGCTTCCTTTTCAGTTTGCATTTATTCCAGCAGGTTTAACAGAACAACAAACGGCGTGTCGCTGCGGGGCGTCATGTCAGGGGATGAAGCAGCCTTTGTGAAGGCAACACAGACCCACAGTTTATGTAGTCAGGACTTATTCAGGCAAAATTTTCATTTAAAGAACTGCGTTTCCATGTGTACCATCTTTAAAAGGCGCATGTCGAGATGTAACAATGACTGTGGTTCTCGGACGTTGACGCAGTTTGTGCATCTCATCAAAAAAAAAACAACAACAAAAAAACACAAAGGATACAATCCTGTCCATGTTCAAAGAAAAACAGTCACGGTATAAGACTTGTGTCTGACTGAGAGCCTGTTTGAGATCATCATGTTCGCCCCACTGATCTGACTGTCAGGGTGATTGAGGCGGCGCCCATTTGCCTCTCGCCAGCAGAGCGTGTGAATCGGCCTCGGTGAAGGAAAACAAAGACAAAAACTGTCCCAGAGAAAGTCTAAGCGACTGAGCTCTCAGATACGAGGATGCATAGAATATGACTTAGCAGAAGAAAATAAAGGTCAATTGTTTTAATAGGTAAATCTTGTCGCTTTACTTTGAAGGGACCTTTATTCTGAACTGCTTCAAATGGTCGTCTTCTCAGAGGGACGAAACGTCTTCAACGTTATTAAACTAAGTTCTGCTTTATTTAACCCCTGTGCTATCCTATGGGGTCCAGATGACCCCACCCTTACACTGACGTGTTCTCCCTACCATGACAAAGGTGGATAAAGGTGGAACGATTTCATGTAATCCATGGACACCAGTGAAGATCACAAATCATTGAAGAAAAAAGGTTCAGTGGGTCTAGATGACCCAACTCCCAATGTTAAAGTGCCTAGGATAGCACAAGGGTTAAAAAGGATCAAATGGGAGTGCTTCATTTCTAGAGATAGTTTTAAACAAACACATTGATCATCTCTAAAACTTTTATGCTATAAGAGCCATTCGGTCAAGTTTGACAAAACCCGGGGGGGGGGGGCACATGGTCCCACTGCTTAGAAAAATACACTATAGTTAAGTTTTAAGGCCAAATACAGCTTTAAGAAATTACAAACATTTCAATTTGAAAAGTGTTATATTTTTTATAAATACAATTTTTTAAAACTTTTTTTACTTTTGACAGCAGTGCATCCATGTTCCTTTCAAAATAAAACACACCCTGTGTCAAATAAGTTCTTGTTGTTGCAAATTTACTTGAAATAAAACTATAGAATTCTATGAATGTTGGCCTTTGGTACACCTTCATTCTTTTTCTCATTTTACTATCACATAAAAAACACGAAAACATTGGTGTAGAAAAAATCTATATGTGCTTTAAGTTTGCTCTAATAATAAACCCCTCTGACTGTAGATTAAATCTTTCACCATTGTTTTGCTCAGTTATCTGACGTGTTAAAAAAATCTAAACATAAATGACAATACTTTATTTATTAAAAACATTATTTTGTTGAATTGTTGGAAGCAAAAGAGCCAGAATGAAGGGATGAGAGAAGCGCACGTGGCACAAGAGCCTCTGGTTATGGCACCTTGATCCAAACTCACCTGTCTTTGAAGAAATCCTTTGCTATGGCGCCCTCTAGTGGTGCGTTTCTCCACCTGCGCTTTAATTGATCTCTGATCACACTATTGTCCTAAAATTAGGGGGAAGAAACTGAAATTACCAAGCTTATGCGGGAAACATTGATTTCATTGTTGTGCTGTGTGGCACACAAACTGAGAAAACGAGCAGACAGAAATCTACAGCTTTAGCTCTGTCTCTAAATCACATAAAAGACAAGAGTCTGAAATAAAAAGATGAGATTCATTTATTGTCTCTGTTTTACCTGTTCTACGGGCTCTCCTGAAACGAGATAAACAAATTTGAGATTTCATTAGATCCAAACAAACTTCAAAAGACTTTTACCTAATTTGACACACAAAAAACTTGTCAACATGGGCGAAAAAACCTTTTATTTGACTTAAAATTACAACTAAAAACATTTGACTTTTAGTCGTCTTATTGCCGGTCTTATTTGAGTGGGTGTTGAGTCTATCCTCACCACAGTGCAGGTTTTTCTCCAAGTACAGCAGGAGGGTAAAAGGGTAGAATCTCAACCTTTTCCCTGCATGTTTGCACTTTCTCGCCCGCCGCTTCCTGTCTGCAGGTCACAGTTAACAGAATGCCCTTCCTAACATGACTCCAACATGCTCACTGTGACGGGAAGCCCACTATAAACATGTAACCACGCACATATATGTGCTGACTGGAGAGGATTTTGAGGATACAAGGAAAAGCCGTGTAGTGGGCAGAGGAAAAGGGCCGGAGACGCTCCAGGTTTCCAAGAACGGTCCTGATCATTTCCTTAAGGAAGAGAGAAATGAAAACAGTTTTAAAGTACATTAACCTTAAATAAAGATGCAGGAAAAACATAGAAAATTACCTCCAATTCCTGATTTTTGAAGTCTTCTCCTGTAACTTTCTCATCTCTGAGGAAAGCAGAGATAGATGGATGGATGGATGGATGGATGGATGGATGGATGGATGGATGGATGGACGGATCGGACGGACGACGACGTGGACGGACGGACGGACGGACAGACGATAGATAGATAGATAGATAGATAGATAGATAGATAGATAGATAGATTGTAAAATCCATTTGTCCACTTTGTTTGGCGACTTTTATTCCATTTTAGAAATGTTTTGTGGCCATAAAAACCCCCCATAAGTGAGATTTTCGTTATTAATTGACCCACTCCATGAAGATAGAGTAAGTTAAGTTCTAATTGAAGGTTCTAGAAAGTTCTGTCTTGCCTGAAGCTGCTGCCTCCTCTGATCTTGAACTGGTAGATCAAACCGCCAGCCCTGAAATAACGAGTTTCTGGTAAAGGGAAGCTGAAAGCCTGCAGTGACATGGCTGACCTGTAGGGGGCGAAAACTCCGTCTTAAATTAATTTAGACATAAAAACGTCGATCAAAAACGCCTCAAAATGTGCATTCATTGAAATTGCTGTTATGACTTAAGCATTTACTCTCATTCAAACAAATGTTCTCTAGTTTTGTATTTACCGTAATGTCCGAAGAACAACGCAACCACCCCAGAAGGTCTCTGTTCCTGCAAGACAGCGGTTAAATTTTCGACTGTCAATCAAACCCTCGATGCTTGTGATTGATTGGACGTGTCTAAAGTCCCGCCTACCGATATATCAGGTTGTTTTCATTGGCTGAATCGTCTTCCAATCAGCGGCGTCGGAGCAGATATCCCTATGGTGACGGGGGGGAAAAACGCCCAAGAATTGTATCACGTGACCACCAGCTGACACACATTCAAACAAGCTAGCATTTGGCTAAACGTGAAGGTAACGTTGTTTTCTTAAAAAAAAAAATGTTTTTCTCTTTGCCGCTCCTGATATTTGTACATTTGTAACTCACGCGGGTCGTCCTTCTTTGTACAGTTTTTACAGAAGGTTGTGGGAATATATGCAATGGTTTATTTACAGATTTAAAAAAAGTTTTAGGCTAACACTATATTTATGCAAACCTGTAAGGGTGTTATTCATCTTTGCGCTGTTATTTTCTTTCCTCATTTGCCTTAGAAATTAAAATTTTTAAAGATAGAATGAACACTGATATAATTACAACATACTTGATGACCTCACTTTTTCTTTTTTGACAGTTCTCTAGGGTGGACACTTCCATTGAAGAAAATCCCATCAGTTTCGGATCAGATGTCTGCCTCTTTCCCCCCATCTGTTGCCCTGAACAACGGGCTTCAGATGCCCCTGCTCGGGTTGGGGACCTACAAGCTCAGTGGTCCTGAAGAAGTGCACTCTGCCGTGGATGCTGCTCTGGCTGCTGGATACAGAGCTTTTGACAGCGCAGCTGTTTATCGGAATGAGGCCCATTTAGGCAGAGCTCTAAAGCTGCTGCTGCCCAAATATGGTCTAACCAGGAAGGATGTTTTTATAACCAGGTTAGTATTCTATTTGAATCACTTAGTGTCATGAAGATCCTTTGTTTTGCCTTATATTTAAGTTTTTTTTTCTGCATCCCATCACAGTAAGCTGGGCCCTAAGGATCAGGGTGGGAAAGCCATGGAGGGGGCCCTCCACAGTCTGTCACAGCTGGATTTAGATTATATTGACTTGTACTTGATTCACTGGCCTGGAACACAGGGTCTGCCTGTGTCTGATCAGCGAAATCCAGGTTTCAGTTCTTCTCCCTTAAAGAATCAACACAATCTTTTAGGATAAGAAGACTGAGATGAATGTTTGATGGTAGGCAACCGAGCTCAGAGTTGGGCCACATTGGAGGAGCTGCATGGCCAAGGGAAGCTGAAGGCCATAGGGGTGTCCAACTACACGCCAGCACACATGAGGGAACTGATGAGCAGCTGCAGGGTCCCACCTGCAGTTCTTCAGGTGGGCAGCAGACCACAAAACACTAAAGATCCTCGCTAGGGTTCAAATCATAAAACATACCAAAAAAAAAAAAGTCACAAACTTTTTGGGGGTTTAATCTGAGATAAAAAACCTCAGGTGATCAACAAAACATGATCGGTTTCACATGGAAGAAAAAGTAAGAGCAGATACATCCAATAGATGTTTGAACAAAGCTGACTAGAAGTGTGAGAGCAATTCATTAAATGCGCTGCTCTTATTTTGGTAAACCATTGAGGTTATAAACAGTACTAAAAAGCTTTTTTCTAGATTTAAAACAAATTTGATTTGTTCTCCAATTTTTTCTGGTAAGTTTAAACAGTAAGGAGCATCTCAGGCTCAACGAGCACCAGTAACCAGTAACCTTGTCAATCAATCAAAACCAAAAAATCATAGCTTTTTTTTTCAAACTTGCAATGTTTTTATAACTATATCTCAATACAATTTTAGAAACCTTCCAATGAAAATAGTGTTTTTGATGTTTTTAACATCTTCTTGTGGCACTTTCCCATAGATGGAGGACATATATGTGTAAAGAAAATTACGATTAAATTAGCATTTTTGAGTATTTTATTTATTCAAATAGTTGTGAATCACAAGCAGACAAAGAAAAAAAATCCAGTTTGAAAAAGATCCTATTTATCACATCGAAAAATACGATGTGTGGACCGCATCGATGGGTAGGGGGAATGGGGGGGTGGGGTCGCTCCACCCCAACGGTCCCGCCCACAACTTAGAGGTGAATTTCTGAAAAAATGACTGCTGCTTTGCAGAAACTAGGTCCCAGAAAACGACAGGTTTTTGACTAAAAACTGTGTCATCATAATTGAAAGACCACTGGGAATGCTTTTAGAATAGATCAAAACATGATCAGAGTGAGTCTTAAGGACATCATTGTGCTGACCACCAAAAAAAAAGTCCCAAAAAAATAAAGAAGCTGGGATGCAAAAAAACGCACATGGATTTAAAATTCTATCATGGTTTGTAACTAAAGCTGCAGTCACTCTAAACGGTGCTGTAGTCATAGGAGACCATGTGATGCGAGAAGCGTCTGTTTGTCTCTTCCAGGTGGAGTTTCATCCACGGCTGTGCCAGGCCGGGCTGAGGAGTGTGTGTGAGGAGTCCCGAGTGTGTTTCCAGTCGTACTCCTCGCTGGGGAAAGGAGAGCTGCTGGCCGAGCCGCTGGTCATCGAAGTGGCGGAGAGCTGCAAGCGTACGCCTGCACAGGTATGGCCCGTCTCTACCCGTTCACCACACATTTATTCAGGCACGGTAACGTTTGTACGCCTCTCCTGCAGGTTCTCTTACGCTGGGCTGTTCAGCAGGGAGTACCGGTGCTCCCAAAATCCTCCAATCCTGAACGAATCGAGGAGAATTGCAGGATTTTTGACTTTGAGTTGAGTAAAACGGACATGGAGAGGCTGTCGTCTTTGGACTGTGGACACAAGTACTGCTGGGATCCCTCAGAAGTGGCCTGACACGTTTATTTGTGTACTTTGTTACCGTAAACTTTTAAACGGAAAGTTGTTTCTCATTAACATTTTTTAATAAATGTAAAAAAAAATCTCATAAGAACCACTGTTAAAATCATTTATTAAAGACAGCATGTAGCAGAGGCTGGACAGCTGTAGAGAAAATACATTAAAAAAACAAAAATTATTCCAAAAAACAAACCACTTAATGTATTAAAATTGCATTTCTTCCCTTCTTAGACACACTCAAAGATTCAAGTAATACTAAGGATGGTTTCGGAAACTCCAGGCGCCCGCCAGCACAGGTTCGGGCTTCGCCGCCCGCTAGAGAGCCGATCAAAAGTGTTTCCCTCGCCGTTGTGGCAGTGAACGCACCTCTGAGAGTTTGTGCTTTCCCGTTTCAGCGTCCCTATAAAGATTTAAGGCTGTGAAGTTCAAAAAGGCGCTTCATCTGACGCGACATTTCACCTCCCGAGAATAAACGCTTCACCCGAGAGCCACGGATAATCTCTACCAGCTCGTGTGTACAAATATTTTCCTTTTAAGGAGGTGATTAGGAAATATTCATAAATCAGAGAATATACGTAGAAAAAAAGGTAGTGGCATTGAACACATCACGACAGCTGGGAACATTTTTAGAAAAATGCAGCACCTTTTCAGATTGTCTGGAGTTTATTTAGGGGAAAAAAAAAAAAAAGCTCTACAAAGAGCTAACCCGAGTGATGGAACGTTGGCAAAGATGTCTGCGACCTTCCCGACTTTGAGGAAGACGGCGAGCAGAATAAACGAGAAACCGTTTTTAAAAGGTTTAAAGACGAGAACTCGGTTTCCTCAGAAAAACGCACAAACGTTAAATCCAGCTGCAGCGATTGGATAAAAACTAGCCTTTTTGTTTGTTTACGGACTAAAAGATAACCTTCACATCCTGAAGCAGAGATCTGGGCATTGAAACCCCGTCCTTTATGGACCAAAAGTAGTTTGCTCCTCTTAAATAAGCCCTTCCTCTTGACCGGAGAGTTAACAGCAGTATAGTCGTCCTTCCTCACTCATCACAACAGCCGTGGATTGTACACAGCCTATTGCAGGGTTAGCCACGCCCACCGAACCTCTGATAATCTATTTAAAGCGCCTCCAGGCCCTTCCTGTCCTTTCATAAAAATATTCACAAAGTATTTACACTCGATGTTCTCGGATTTGTGCCTTTGATCGCAGGTTTGATGCGTCGATGTAACCCTGAAGATTTACCCAGAGAGCACTTGTGCATCGCTGAAGATTGTCCCAATGCGAGATTGTTCGGACGAGCCCAAATCGAGCACTTTGACCCTTTCCGTCTTCGCCATACGGAGATAAAAGACGCCCCCGTTCATCCGCGGGAGGAGGAGTTTTCACCTCTATCTCCTCTGACGGCGTGGCGGCCGGATGTCGGCGCCATTTTTTTCTCCGCCTGCAGTAGATTGCTTATATTTGATGATCGTTTCACTTTATACGCTGATGTGTCAAATGTCTAAATTCTCAGTCAAGTGGGCTTTTTTTTGTAAAAAAAAAACATCACAGTCAAATACAAAGAAAGACAAAAATGTTTTAAAAGAAATGAGCGAGTTCAAAGATGGAGACCCGTTCAGCCCGGTCTTAGTGTTCCCATTCCTCTCGTATTCGAGTGGGTCGACCCCTCCTCTTCTGTAGATGCCCTCGTGGTTTCTGTCCTCCTCCGAGTCCTTCATCACAACAGTCTTCCTCGCCATCCTTACTCAGTGCGGTGGCTCTCGTGGTGGCTGTACTCTCCTTCCGCCTCCGGGTGGCTGAAGAGGTAGTTCCACCAGCTCGTGGAGTGGAGCATCTGTTTGGCCGCCCCAGTGCTCCTCACCTTCCTCATCTCCTGCACAAGGCAGATGTCACGTTCAAATCCAGGAAGCGACTCTCGTCTGCCGCCCTGCCCCCTCGCCACCCGCTCTTACCCCTTTATCCAGCAGGCTGTCAAACTCGTCGCTCATCCGTCGGAGCTGCTGGCCGTACTTTTTGGCGGCCCACAGGGCCGGAGGGGCCGACTTAGATCTGCCCCTGAAGGCCAACCCATCAGTGGGGGTTCCGGCCTCGTCCTCCCGCGCGAGGTCCTCATCTCTGGAGTACGTGGAAGCGGTGGACTCTGAATTCAGCCTGGTACGCCCGTTACCTTTATGACAGGTAGGGACAAAATGTTAACGGACATTGAAAAAGTACGGGCAACCTGGGAGACCTGGAGACAGAGGAAACACACCTTCAAGGGTCCTGCTGTGTCTGAATTGCCACTTATTAGGGGAATCTACAATCCCAAAATGCATTGCGAGTTAGGCAGCAGTGAGGGAATTCGGCCTCATTTTCCCCTTTTTATGTTGCCTGTTAACAGTTTATAAAAAATGTAAAAAATAAAGTTTTGGTTAAATATAATGACGCTGCGCCATGAAACGTACGAGCTAAACACATAAGGAAAATAACAATCAGACAAATAGTATCTGATGCCACGTTTGCCACGTCCCGTTAGGCTCCCCTGATTCGCGCGCAAACACAGACAACCCGGTTCTGTTCCATTTTAGTTTATTTCAAATACTGTCGGAACTTTTTAATGACGAAAAGAATCGAATAGTGGCTTTTTCTGAAGTTACTAGTCACTTTGTGGATTGTAGGCTACAGCAGCAGATGCTGACGGCTCCATCCTCAGAAGACTCCAACCAGAGGCCGTTGAACCCTTTAACGCCGCTGCTCTAGCTCTTTCGACGACCGTAACTCTTTAAGCAGTCGCACAATTGACCTCACTTCAGCTGATTCCGATGCATAGAAAAGCAGCCGTGCGAAACTTTACAGTAGTGAGCTGCTGATAGGTGCAAAGCTGCCTTTTTCTGCGTCAGAATCCGCTGTTTGAGCTGAATCGTGTGGACAGTCCAGACAGTCTCATTGGCGACAGTTTCCATGCAGCAGCAGCTTCCAAAACAAAAGTCAAACTCTTTCTACTCAACGTGAGATTTAACGTTTTTGGGGTCGTGATCCCACACTGTCAGGCAGCTCATCTGACACTGTCTCACTGTTTTCTTGGATCTTTGTAGTGCAATTTAGTATGTGTATTGTTTTATACAGCGCACTGCGTTCTGACTGGCTGTAGACCTTGTGGATCTCATTTGTGCCACAGTTACATCTTTGTTTTCATTCTATAATATTGGACTTATTTTCTACGAAGGCTTGAGATCTGAGAGTTAAAAAAAGAGAGAAAAGTCTGGATATGAAAAGAATCAAACGTTATCGATCCCACAAAGGAGACATTGTATGGTGAGGGATTGTACCACATTAAAACGTCACTATCAATCGTATATACATTGTTGCTCACTACGTGGATTTCACCTGTGGTGGGTTATTTTTAGAAAGTAACTCCCATGATAAACAAGAAAACACTGTGCTGACTGCACACAATCTCTGATTGTATTCAGATTTAGGTGAGACAGTGATTACCTTACCACTAGGAAAAGCTTTGTTCCCTTTTTGTTCTTCCAGCAGTTATTAGTTTCTCCTTCAGCGTCTATTTCTCTTATTTTGTATCATCTAAATGGCACTATAATTAAAACTGCATATTTATATTTCATAAAGACAAAAAAAAACCAACAACAACGCTTTATTAAAGACAATGTATATCCTGGAGAAAATTATCCATCCCCTATCAATGACAGCTTTTTCTATATGGGGTCCTAACAAAAACTGAAGTACAAGTCATTCACTGTATAGTGAGGAAATCCGGCTCCAATGAAACAAAGTCAATGTCGTTGCCAAAATGTTGGCAATGTGGGGGACAATGTTAGTAAACTCTGATTGGTCTGAGTCAAAGTTTCTATGGAAACCACTTACCAATCAGGAGAGAGCTTGTTACAGCCCTATCATTTGGGAGAATCAGCCAGTGAAACGTTTGACATGAAACCGCATGCTTTTATTGAGGCATCTGAAGGCTCAGATTATACCTGAAATAGTTTGCACTATAGAAAAAAATATTCATTAAAAAAAGAATTTTATAGAGTCAGAAATAGTTGATTATTTCTCAATAGAAGTCTATGAGACTTTGTCTTCTTGGAGCCAGCAGGGATTTCCTGTTTGGAACGTGAGGTGGGAGGGGTCGCTCAGTCCAGTTCTCGCATACAGTCACCCTAAAAACAGGTCACCGCTCCACCTCAGGATCCAAAAAAATCCAAATCCTTTTGCCTTAAGACTGGCATTTTCTCAAACAACTCTTAAAAGTGCTTCTCATTTCCCATAATGCTTTTGGTCTGCCTACTTGTGAGTCGAAGCTCTGGCAGGGTGAGGGAATGTCGATCATGAAGGTGCTCCCCTTCTCCTCCTCCTCCTCCTCCTCCTGCCGCTCCCAGGTCAAGATTTCCTCCCTCTACCTCCTCGGATGACTCCGAATCGTCTGAGATGGTGAACTTTGCTGCCATCGTAACATCTGCAGAAAAAAGGTGTTTTGAGGACACGTTGTTCCAATAATTCTCAACCAGAGGAAGCTTGATGATCATTTTAAACGAAGACCATCCCAAATTAAATAAAATTTCCGTTCACATTTGAAGCCGAAATGAAATAGAAATTAAGCTAGGCCCAACTTTACACTCCTAGAGTCATAAAATGTCTATTAGCTAAATGAATTATGTGTCTACCTGTAACACACCCAGCTGCCTATCAGTGGTTGAGTCCAAAGGTATTAAAAAAAATAACAACTCCACGAGATAAGGACACAACTTTGACAGCACGCGCTTCGTTAAGATGTTATAACGTACTTTGTTTTTCGTAGTTCAAGTCAACGCGCTCGCGAGCTGTGCTCTTCGTCGACACACTGCCTCGTTTGTTTTGTGTTGTTGTTGACCGAAGAGCAAGAGAGGACAAAAGAAACTTCGTACAGGGCGGAAGCGGTCCCCTCCACCTTCCACGCAGCTAAAGAGAACCTCCTGGAAGTAGTTTTTCTCACCCGAAATCTCTGCGGCGTCCGCTCCGGAGGTGGGAAAGAGTCTCCGAAGTTAGCTTCGAGCGGCAGAAACTGCTTGTTGTTAATGTTTTGGTGTTCTCTGCCCGCGGCACATTACACCCCTGCTCCGCTTTCGCCCAATCGCCGCGCGCCTCTGCACTTTCGCAGCGCGCTGACGTCACTGTTGCGAGCTAGGACTTGTTTGTCTGGTCTGGTTACCGTAATGGCCAGAGAAGACGCGCAGCACCAAAAAGCTCCTTTTTTCATCCCTCCCCCTTTTTTTCTGCCGTAACTCACGACGTCACAAGTTGAGTGCTGGCACTACTCGCAGATTCTGTCTTCGGAGAGGAATAAAACAGGGGTGTACTGTCTCTGTATACCTGTTTCTTCTGGTTGCACACCTTTTCTGCAGATATATAAATATTGATGGGATTTCTATTGCTGGTAAAAACATTCTTATAAGTCAACTGGCAGATGACACAACATTATTCTTAAAAAAAAAACTCCTCACGGGTTCCCAGGGCTCTTCAAGTTATAGAAACATTTTCAAAAGCATCAGGACTTTATCTAAACCTAAGGAAATGTGAATTATTTCCTCTTAAACAATGTGCTCTAACATCCATATATAGTATAGTAGTCAAAGAAAAATATTTGGGATTGCAGATAACTAAAGAACAAAAACAAAGAGAACTGAATAACTATAATCCTATGATTGCAAAAGCACAAAATAATTTAATCGCTGGCTACAAAGAGATCTTTCACTAAAAGGTCGCGTCCTCTTAAAGCAGAAGGAATTTCCAGACTAGTCTACATTGCTTCCTCACTATCTCTGGACAGTAAAAATGCAAAAAGGATTGATCAGATACTTTTTCATTTCCTTTGGAGAAATATAATCCATTATGTACAAAAATCAGTAGTACTTAATTCATGAAAAGACGGAGGACTTGACTTTCTTGACTTTTCTACTCTAAGTAATGTCATCAAAATGAAATGGTTAAAAAACCTCTTAAAAAGTGAAACCTCATTTTGGAATTTCATATCAAGATATATATTTGATAAACTTGGAGGTTTGCCATTTTTTCTATTATGTAATTTCAAAATAGAAAAAAATTCCTTTAAAACTGTTTAATTTTCATAAGCAGGTTTTATTGGCATGGACTTTGATCTACAAACATAATTTTTCTCCTCAGCGCTACTATATTTGGAATAATGCAGATACACGTATTCTATACAAAAACAAGAGTATTTGTTTTGAAAATTAGTTTGAAAAGAACATTTCTCTTGTGACACAGCTGATTAATCCACAAGGTAACCTGATGTCATACGTTGAGTTTCTGTCCACCAATAGTCTGCATGTCTCACCTGCAGAGTTTGCATTGGTTATTGGAGCCATCCCAGCTGGTGTTAGACTTCTGTGTAGCAGTTATCCTTCAAATAATCCATGTTCTCCTCCCAAATTAACAGAATTGTGGTGTTTTTCAGCTGGCAGGAATAATCAAAGTATCTGTTCTCTGTTTCAAAATGAAATTGCCACAAAACCGCATCTTATCTCATACTGGAATCGGTTTGGCTATAGAATTCAGTGGGAAACGGTTTCCCTGCCCCAAAGTTTTATCACCAATTAAATTAAAGATTTTTTTTTTAATTCTTCATAAATTTTATCCAGTGAAACACTTCTTTACTAAATTTAAAAAAGTTCGGGACATAAACTGTTCATTTTGTCATTTCTCACCAGAAACTGGGCCTCATCTTGGTATGGCTCCTTCACTCAAGTATTTTGGAAAGATTTTTATAAGAAATCATCTATGTGAAGATTATAGATTATTCTATGGTCATATTATTTTTGGATATTTTACACAAGGGGGATTTAATGCAGAGAAAATATATGTAGTCAATTTACAATTTACTTATACTAAATATTTTATACACAAGTGTAAATATGCTAACAAAAACCCAGTATTTTATGTTTTCCAGAAAGAAATGGTACTGTATGTAAACAGAATCAAATCCTCAACTAACAAAAAAGCTCTTAGTACAGTTGAAACATGGTGCCTTTGAAACTTTAACAGATTCCTTTGCCTTTATTATTTTGTTTTATTTTTACTTAACCTGTTTTACATTGTTATTATTATGGTTTTTAGAATTTTTTGTTCATTTTCCTGGCAAACGTGAAAATTGTTTTTTGTACACAGTGTGGAGTTTTGTATTTGGTATATTGTATGTGCAATATTTGTTAATATTTTTTTTTCTTTTTAAAAACTCACGTCACTTTGGCTAGCACTGAACCCGCATAAAACCATTAAATTAAAATAACTATGTAATAAAAACATAATTACAACGACATACTTTTCATTTCTTCATGTAGAACAGAAAATAAGCTAAATATATTTTTTACCCAAATTTCTGCGAATTTCAGATTAAAAGACTATGAAACATTCTGTACCAGCTAGCTTGACATAGTTAGCATGACTCATGAATCTTGTAGTGCATCTGGATATTGAACTCCTTGAAAACAACCAGTTCTGGGCATATAAGGCAGACATGGATATTTATATATATTAAATGTACATATTTAATTTACAGTTGACATTTTAGAAATGGGCTGTCACAAAAGGGTCCCACAGATTTTTAATTGCTTCTGACATAATTTAGCCAATCAAATTTAGAAAAACGTACTCACCGTTTTTAGAAAGTGTTGGAAGACGCAAATAATTGACAAGAGCCTGTGGGCGGCGGAAATTTTAACAGAGGCTACATTTGGCCTACGGGCCAGACTTTGGACATGCCTGGTTTAGACACAGTTTTTTTTTTAATTTAATATATTTCTTTCTATTGACATTATAACACAATGAAACATACAATCTCTCACAGTGGAAATTACCCTTGTAGGGGTTGGACAAAAGTTAAAACAATTTGAAACTATAGGTCAATAAACAAAGTTATAAGTACTAAGACTTGTGCGGCACACAAATATCTTGCTGTCCATAGTACTAATTCCACCCATTCCTCCATCCAACATATTCCTATCTATTCCTGCCATGTCTTCCACATCTCTGACATGCTTCAGTCTCTCTTCAGTGACGGTGTCGGATTTATAATCAAATGTAATAATAACCCACTGGCTTGTGCCTTCGTTGTTGCTGTTTAACATTGTTTTGTATTGAATTGTTACATTCAATAAAGTTTGAAAAAAAAAGTAGTGAGCGCGTGCCGCGTGGTGCTCGGCACTGAAAGCCGCGCGCGCGCAGGCGGGAGAGAAGGAGAAGTGATCAAAGGTTTCCCATAGAAACCCTTGAAGTCTGAACACAGGACTAGCAGAAAAACTAAATTATGAAGACGAGGTAAATCTACACGTTTTCGCAAAATTTACTTTATTGAAAAAGGTGAAGAATATATAAACCGTTAGATATTTTAGTGGCCCGAGCGGACAAGTGAAAAGTAAAGTCTTGTGGTCCGCACTGCTCGAAAAACAGGACCGGGCCAGCGGACAAATGGCTATGTCGAGCCCTGCATCCCCTAGAAACTGGGAGAGATTTAGGTCTATGGCTGATCTTAATTCTATGGCATCTCTGGTTATGAAAACTTCACAAAGATTGTTTTTCTAATTGATTTTCTTTAAATTTACCTCTTAAAGATAAGTTTATGTTATCTGTATTTTTGGAGTAAATCCATTTTCTCAGATTACATTTTTGTTCCATGTTCCCCCTTACAATTTTTTCAAACGTGGCTTTTTATTTTTTTCTCATTAAGCTGCAGTGATTGGTGCCACAGAATGTTCTCAAAACTTTTTACAACTAAAAACTAAGGGCAAACCTAAGATAACCGGCATTTAATCACCCTAAGGCAGGGGTGTCAAACTCATGTTCACAGAGGGCCACATCAGCATAGTGGCTGTCCTCAAAGGGCCAGATAACTTAGACATGTAACTAAATGTAAAGAAAAATAAATGTAGCTACTCCTTAATGTTAAATAACTCATTATTTATTTATTCTAACTTTTTAAAGCGACAATTAAAGTTGCATAGAAAACATGTTTGCTTGCCACTCTAGCATAAATCTTTTTACATTTTGTCTGCTTATTACAACCCACATAACTCCATTAATGAAGGTTCAAACTGTCCAAGTGAATAAAGAAAAATAACAGCAAACTGAGCTAAAAAGAACATGTATTACACGTGTAACATTTACAAAAAAAAAGGCTGCACACAGCCTTGCATCCAACTGATGGTTTGATGACAATTTGTCTGCATACACACATAAGACCTGCAAACATTGAATAAATACAAAAGAAGCTACACATAAATAATATTTAATCAACTGAAGAAGAATTTTATTTTAAGAAATCAAAAACCTTTATGCTCTCGCGGGCCACATACAATGACATGGTGGGCCACATTTGGCCCCCGGGCCTTGAGTTTGACACATGGGCCCTAAGGGGAGCTGATGAGCTCTGTTGGGTTACCCATTGGTCAACCCACCTGCCAATCAACAAAAGACTCTTTTAAAAAATGAGGAAATTTAAGTTCTACTAAAATCAAATTGGGTGATTCATAAAAAAAATGTCAACTCCCCTAAGTTACCAAGAATGATATTTAAAGCAGTAAAAACAAAACGATTGAGAAACCAGTGTTGTCATAGGGTTATTTTAGGTAAAACTTTTTGAACACAAAAGTCGTTAGAGAATTAGCCCTATCCCTTTTCCAGTCTGCCTCCAGTGTTTTTGGACCCCTGTTCATCCCACCTATTTACCAATTTTGGAGAGATCTGGCTACATTAACATTAAACATAAAACACGTCTTACTTTATCTTTTTACTTTGAGTATCACTGCATCAATTTTCTTCCTAAATTCAGTTAATTCTATTTTTATTAATACGTTTGTTTTACAGTTTTCTTTAATCACTTATAGCAAATTAATACGTTTGTTTTACAGTTTTCTTTAATCACTTATAGCAAATTAGCTACATAAAATCTAGATTATTTAATTGATACATTACATATACTATTTGCTTTAGTAGTTTGTGTGGTGGGGTTATGGACACTGCAGTGCAGTGGATTTATCATGAAGGTTTCAGCAAACTCTTTAAAGCTGCAGGGTTGCAGAACACCAGCGTCTTGTTCTATCTCCACAGAAAGGGAGCATTACACAGCACAGCCCTCTGTCACAACTCTTGAGTTTTTTGTGTGTGAAAACTTGACATGTGCTCTCCATGACTCAAAAGATGACTGAGTCATCAGCTGTCTTTGGAGAATGATGACTCAGAAAGTCAGGAAGTTCAGCAGGACGTTAACTTTATTAGTAAGTTTACATGCTGAATATGAAAAAAAACCCTCAAGATTAAGGGTGATGTTTTTGGTCTCTAGTTAGAAATCTAGCAAGAAAACGAATTTCCTGAGGGGGGAAAAATGCAGAGCAAATAGGAATAATCTGTCATGTTCCCATTCATTGTCGAATTGGAGAGCTGAATCTCAGATCTGAGAATCAAGGCTTTTGAACAATTGCTGCAGACAGTTGTTGGCGTTTCCTTTTTTCTTCTTTTTGACCCACCCTCATGCATCTCAGACATAGCTTTGTTCTGGAGGGGAAATATTTGTGTGGTAATGTGTTCAAGTGGAATGCTGGCAGATGAAACACAATGCTTTCTCTTGGAGAAAGGCCAGCGCAGTGGCTCAGCAGCTGAGAGGGAGAGAGGACAGAACTCTGCTGACTTTCAATGAGCCTGTTTGTTTCCAACCAAAAGAATGTTAACTCTGTGTTGTTCAGCTGATTCCTCTGACATGTTTGTAATGCCGTGCGCGCGAGGCTGACTTGGTTTTCCAAGTAATAAGTACAGACGTGCACCCTGCAGGTGATCCGTTTAGGCTGAATTTGAGTTCTTTCCCACATTTGTAAATTTTGGGTAGGAGATTGGATGAATTTGTCATTTTCTAAGCATAGTTATTTTTAGGAGGAAGTGAATTAAAAGGGGATTACCTAACAAACATATATTTGCTTCAACTTGTTTTTTTTTTATTTTTTGTTTTTTCAACTTGTTATTTGTAATTAATTCTATATACCACACCAATGAAAACAGTGTTTTTGGTCTTTTTAACATGTTCTTGTTGCATTTTTCTCATGATGGAGGAAATAAATTAAGCTTGAAATTGCATTGCCCTGTATTTTATTTTATTCAAATTGCTGTGAATGTGGAGCAGGCAAAAAAAATTGGGGAAAAAGAGCTTTTTTTATGACACAGAAGATGTGCTGGGCAGGCCAGAAGCTCCCTGCTCCGCTCCACTCTGATGGATCCAATTTTATTAGGAACCATCAGATCCATGCATGTCTTTGTTTTCCTTGTCTGAGCTGGCACCTGGCTCAAAGCTGTCCTGCTGCAGCAGGGGCTGTTAGCTAGTGGGAGAGCATGTAAACAGAGACCGTTCAGCGCCGTGGAGGCTTCTGGAATGGGGGCAGGAATCCACCACACCAACAGTCCAGCCCACAACTCTGAGGCAAATTTCTAATAAACTACTGCTCCTCTGCAAAGAACTATGTGCTAGTAAACAAGGGAGATTTTTTGATTTTGGGCTAAGAACAGCATAGTCATAATTAAAAGACCACTGGGAACAATTTGACAATAGATCAAAAGAAACTCAGAGAAACCAGGAGAATCATCAAACTGAGACCCAAGGGGCCACCTTGTTTTTAAATGTCCCTCACCTCACCAATGCTCATAACCTGGAGAAGGTGGAATAAAAGGCTACAAGGCCAGGAGTAGTGGGAAAGAAGCAGGAAGATGACATTTAAAATCTGGACTTAGTCTCCCTATGATGCTGCTTGCTTCTCTTTATTTAAATGTCACAGTTTTGTAGAGCATCAGCATTTTTTTTGTCCATCCATTTTACGAACCAGTTATATCCCTGATAGGGTCATGGGGTTGCTGGAGCCTATTCCAGTTACTGTTGAGCAAACCTTGGATGGGTCGCCAGGCTAATGCAGGGATTCCAATCTTATGTATTTCTGCAGGTGAGAGCTATGTCTGCGCCTCCAATGAACCCTTTCGTCGTGTAGATTACTCCAGGAATGTAAACCCCAACTGGTCCTTGGGCAGCAAGTCCACCACATCCCGTTCTCTGTCCTCACTCATCCCGCTGAGGAGTGAGCCATTGCGGGAATCGAAGGATTTCATCAAACCCAAGCTGGTCACGGTCATCCGCAGTGGTGTGAAACCCCGCAAGGCAGTCCGGATTCTGCTCAACAAGAAAACGGCTCACTCCCTCGAGCAGGTTCTCGCCGACATCACCGATGCCATCAAGCTGGACTCTGGAGCTGTGAGAAGGCTGTACACGCTAGAAGGCAAGCAGGTAAGTCTACTGGAAACTTGGCTTTTAACTTTTCAAGCACATGAAGCATTGCACATATCTGTAGATGGCCTGACTAGCTTTCAAACCTCGAAAATATAAATCTTGATGCTCTGCAGGTTCTTCCCCGACTCGAGTAATGTTTGTGATTTTCCATGTTTTGGTGCATTAAGAAGATCTCTGAAGACAAAAGAACCAGAGTTTTTTCCATTATCAAATTCTTGAAATGTGTGTAAACCTGTAAGACCTGTTTCTCTCCCAGCGATAAGATTGTTTGATGACAACAAGTATTGTGCAGTCCAAGATACCAAGAACCTGAATGAGACCATGTGGCCATGCAGAACAAGGGGAGTAAAACTTGTTGTCCACCTTTCGGCATATCCCATCAGGGCTTCCACAGCGAATCAGCATTCCCTGATTCGCATTGGCAGAGATACTTTCGCTAGATGACTTTTCTGACACAACCCTATATTTCCACCGGGCTGGGGACCGGCAGAGGGAGACCCAGACTTGGGCCCCCTTGTTGCTACATAGACAGTAGTGCGAAGGGTCTTGCCCAAGGACTGAATGGTAAAACATTTAAATGAAAACAATTCTCTGGACTCTTTTCTCAAAAATGAAACAAGACGTATGCAACAACAGACGTGTTTAAAAAAGGTACTGCATCCCAAGCACCTTAAACTCCCACTCCGATCTTCTTCTGATCTATTGTAAAAGCGTTTCCAGTGTTTTTTTCCCATTATGATGATGCTGTTTTTACCCCAAAACAAAAAATACTTCGTCGTTTTCTTGGACATAGTTTCTCCAGGGCGGCAGTAGTTGATTAGAAATGTATATCTTGGTTGTGGTTGTGCCAACATTCCCAACCAAAACCAGAGAGCTCTCACAACCCGTTGCTGAGAGCTCTCTGTTTACGTCAGGGGTCTCAAACTCGCTGCCCTCTGGCTATTTGCGGCCTCCAAGATGATATTTTGCGACCCCCGCCTCAATATGAAAGTTTAATGTTAGTGCATCCCGCCAGTTTTTTTTTTTTATATAAATTACACTTTTCAGTGTTGTGCGTGGAGCTGACGAACCAACCAATCATAGTGGGGTATATGATTCTTGGGGGCGTGACATTGAACAGGCTTGAAGCAGGGAAACATTTAAGGCAGGAAACCTGACAGCCCCCTCCCCAGACCGCATTAAGGAGTTCCTTCGTTTCCTTTTTAGAAAGTGTATTTTGGCTCATAATTTTCTAAATACATGCAGCCAGTGCTGAACTTTTTCTGGGCCGCACAGACCCGGAGGAGGGTTAAGGTTATGGTTACTCGCGGCTGCGTATATTAACCCTAACCCAGAGGTCGGCAATCTGTACCTCTCAAAGAGCCATTTGGAGCAGTTTCCCACTGAGATGAAAGCACAGGGAGCTGTGTGCTAAAATGATTCAACAGGAGTTATGCAGAAGAAAATGTGGATGGGACGACACTTTCCCACAAGACCTTTGGTCCCAGTGGAAAAAATGGCTTGAAGAATTAGCTCTACTGTCCACATTTGAAGTGAGAAGGTGCATCAAGCCAGTGGGATTTGGAAAAATCAAATGTGCATAATTGCACCATTTTGCAGATGCCAGTGAATGTGGATATGGGACAGTAACCTATATCAGGATGGTAAACCAGAATGATCACATTCATGTAGCCATTTTGCTTGGCAAAGCCAGAGTAACACCTTTAAAACCTACAACAATTCCCAGATTAGAACTAACGGCAGCTGTTCTTGCTGTTACACTGGATGCAATGCTAAAAAACAGAACTAGAAATTCACTGGAAAGTTCTTTATTTTGGACTGACAGTACTTCCGTGTTGAAGTACATTCACAGCGAAAACAAGCGCTTTCACACGTTCGTAGCCAACAGAATCTCTGCTATAAGAAAAGCATCTGAACCCTCACAATGGAGACATGTTTGCTCCAAAGATAATCCTGCTGACAAAGCCTCAAGAGGAATGAAGGCTTCAAGCTTCCTAAAGGACAGTGTATGGCTTAAAGGACCTGAATTTCTTTGGATACATGAACATGAAGAGCCAACATCAGTAATGGAAAGTTGATCCTAATGACAAAGAGGTCAGAAAAGGAAGAAACTGTAAATGCAGTCAGTGGCTGTGATGCTTCTAACCCTACAGAGAAGTCGATTGGATATTTTTCAGACTGGAGCAAGTTAACGACTGCGGTTGCCTGGATCCTTAGACTGAAATCCATACTGTTGGAAAAGGGTCGACAGAGAAAGCAGTTGAAAACTGGACAGGCCGAAACCACAAGGACGAAGCAGAAAAACGACACACCTGCAACAGACACAACAACTTGCAAGGTTGACTTCTTAACACTGAGTGACGTGAAGAAAGCTGAATTAGCCATCATATGCTATTGTCAACAGCAGCGATTCATGAAAGAAATTCATGCATTGACGTCAAACTCAAGTGTGAGTAAACAAAGTTCAATCTACAAATTGGATCCCATAATGGATGATGGACTTCTCAGAGTAGGTGGAATACCGTGCAAAGGAGCAATGCCTGAAGAAAGCAAGCATCCTCTTATACCTTTCTAAGGACCAGCATATCTCTCTGCTCATTCTGAAACACACACATCAACGTCTTTGTCATGGTGGTTGGGCTAAAACACTCTCCAACGTAAGACAAAGATTTTGGATAACAAATGCCAACTCTGCGGTGAGGCGAGTAATTTCATTTTAATTTCAGTTTATTTTGTCGACGGTTCCATGGGAGACCAGTAACACAAAAAATGGCTGATCTTCCAAAAGTAAAAATCCTTCCTGATTTGCCTCCATTCACCAACAAAGGTGTTGATTACTTTGGTCCAGTGGAAGTGAAGAGAGGAAGAGGAACCTGTAAACGCTATGGGCTCATCTTCACTTATGGCTAGCCGAGCTGTGCATTTGGAGGCTGCGACGTCTCTGGAAACAGATGCATGCATTAATGCTTTACGTCACTTCATTAGCAGAAGAGGACAAGTGAAGCACCGAAGATCGGATAATGGCACAAATTTTATGAGTGCCAATAAAGAACTAAAAAGAGCGTTTGGGAGCGTTTAATCTGCTTCTTCGTAAGGTTCTTTGTTCAGTTTTACATCAGCAGCAACTGGATGATGATAGACTGTGCACGGTACTCTGTGAAATAGAGGCAATGCTGAATGATCGTCCACTCACAAAGATGTCCGATGATCCAAATGACTTGAAACCTCTTACACCAAACCATCTTCTTCTTCTCACGAAGAAACCTGCTCTACCCCCTGGAATATTGGATCCGCAGGACCGGTATGTCAGAAAACGCTGGAGGCAAGTACTATACCTCACTGATCTTTTTTGGAAAAGGTGGATACGGGAATATTTGCCTTTACTCCAAGAGAGACAGAAATTGAATCAAAGGAAGAGGAGTTTATTGGTCAGGGATACAGTTGTAATCATGGACTCTTCAGCCCCCCGTGGTTCCTGGTTACTTTGCAAAGTCTTAGAAGTTTATTCTGACAAAAACGGACTTGTACAATCTGTAATACTACAAACTAAATCTAATGTAATCTAAAGGCCCATATCAAAACTTTACAAGAAGTGTAAACTATGTTTGGCTCCTTTTTGTGAGGTATTTGTAAATTGTTATTCAATTGTATAACAATTTAGGGGCAGGTGTGTGGGAGCCCTATTGAGAAAATGTCCTGTGTGTCGCTGTTTTCATGTTTTGCTGTCAATTATAAATTGATTGAGTACCTGACCTCAGACAGGTGTGCATGAGCCAGATGGACAAATGGTTTTTGACCGCTTGTGCGGGAAATGAAGTAAAAGGGAAGTCAAATCCGTTCAGTAATGTAAATAATAAAAGAAACTGATCGCAAAGTTGATCGGAGTGAAAGACTCATTTTCTTCGTTGTACAGGAAAACGGCAGCCCACTTGGCGCGTCAATCAAGTCTGGCATCACACATCTCAGTGTATCAAAGGAGCTAGAACTTAGCAAAACAGTTTCTATGCATTTAGCTCCTACAAGGTGTGTTAGAAAACATGTTTTTGTCGATATATCACAATAGTTCATTTAGCAATAATTATATTGATTCAAAATGCTGTCAGGATATTTATTTAATTATTTATTTTAATTATTTTTAGTCTTTATGAGTGTGGTGGCTGCCTACGCTGCCACCCCATCAGGGCAGTAACATCCTGCACCACACCCTACATATCTGTTCACTTTATTTTTGCATATACCTTTGGATTTCTTTTTCAAACATAACACACACATTTGATAACATTTATTAGCATGCTTCAGTTTACTTTTTTATAATTTGATGGTTTGTTTGAGTTACCAGTGCTAAGGGGAACCATTGTTGCTGCTGCTGCCATCTGCTGCTGGATAAATCAATTCAGGCCTGACACAAGAATGCATCCCAGTCAGCAGAGGCCTTATATTCAGCAGGCAGCTAATTGGACTGAACCATCGCCCAGTGGACAAGGAACTCTTTCTGTGTTTCTTTACTTTAGTTTCTATTTTGATCTTTATTTTCATTCATTTGTGTATGTTAATTTACTATAGGTTGGACTTTAGTTTGTTTGATGTATTTTGTCTTAGTCATTTTAAGTTCCCCCTTGTGTGTTTAGTTGGTTTGATCAGCCACTATATATGTTCCCTTGTGTTTCCAATTAAGGAGGTCAGTTGATTAAGTTTGTTTGTTCAGTTGTCCTCTGTTACATTTAAAAGCTTGAGTTAATTTTGTTACTTTGACCTCTTTTAAGGGGTATCCTAGCTGGTCCTAGCACTGCGCTTTTCTGGACTCAGATGTCTGAGGTTTTTCTAGACATCTCCCTACAGTTTGGGTGTGAGATGTGTGGTAATTGGACCACTGCCCCGAGTGCTCCAATGACCATGGGCACCACTGTCCACTCCACCTTCCTAGCCTTCTCCAGTTCTTCTCTGGGTCTCTGGTATTTCTCCAGATTCTTATGTTCCTTCTTCTTGATGCTGCCATTGCTTGGTACTGCCATATCCACCACAACGGCTTTCCTCTGTTTATCCACCACTACAATGTCTGATTTTACATATGGATGGCAAAGCTGAGTATAAGATAAGATAAGATAAGATAAGATAAGATAAGATAAGATAAGATAAGATAAGATAAGATAAGATAAGATAAGATATTCCTTTATTAGTCCCACGATGGGGAAATTTCCTTATTGCGGCAGTAGTACAGGAACAGAGAGCAGTATATAAAAGAAAAGACTATGGAGTAAGTATAAACACCTATATACACAATATACACACATACATTCCAAAATATTGCACAGGATGATCATATGATCGGTTATTGCACAGGGTAAGATAAGACAGAGTCGATGATGTTGTTTGACATGGTTCACTGGGAGCAGCTAAGGTTGTAAAGTCTGATGGAAGAAGGTAGAAACGACCTGCGGTGTCGCTCCTTCAGACACTTAGGATGTTTCAGTCTGACGCTGAAGAGTATGTTAGTACTTTTAGGTTAAAGGTGAAGTCCCATTAGTTGTGTAATAGATAAAGCTATATTCTTGAGTGTAACCCCCCAATCCAACCCCTTGATGCTGAGTGTCAATCACTGACTGTATATGAGAACTGGACAGAGTGTTTTCTCCCACCTCGCGTGGGAGTACCCATTGGTCCCAAAAAGCCATAATCCTATAGACTTCTGTTGAGATATAAACAGCTATTACTCAGTCATTCTATTTGTAAAAATAACCATTCTTACTCTGATACCTTTTTTAACATGTTCTTTCTAATCCTAATTTGTTTTCATTATTGTTTTATGTAGTGCAAATTATTAAAGTAATAAACTAACCAATCGGATGCCTCAAAAAGTATAATAATTATATAATTGACAACGATCAAGAAATCATCAATGCAAACTTCTTTAGATATTGCAAAATTAGCAAAAGCAATATTTTAAATAAAATCTTCAACCCCTCAAATTGTTTACTATGGCCCTGTATTGTATGTGCTTCCGTCTTGGCTGGAAGCACTCCGGCCTTAGCCAAAATCCAGTCATCAATAATACCTCATCAATAATAAAAATCTGAAACATGTATTTCAGTTTTAGTGGCTTTCTACTCTGCTGTTCTCATTTGGCTCCCTTTCAAAGTCTTCTGCCCCCCTTATATAAAATGTTTTAGCTCCACCACTGGTGAGGCATTGGGTCTCATCTGAGGGGCTCCTGCTGGTGTGTACCGTACCGTACCGTTGATTTGAACCCTTGACATTCCAATCGTGGGGCAGACACTCTACTGTTAGACCACTGAGCTGGTTCTTGTTCTGAGGCTTGGGTCCCTCCGTGGTTCTGAGCGTAAGGTCTCTGCTCTGAGCACTAGCATGTTCCTTCAGATCTGGATGGACTCAGATCTTTAAATCTCACTCAAAATGCATAACATGTTTAAATGAAGCACCAGCTGAATCATTTTCTGGGAAATCCCTGCTGCTTGAGAGGGTTTGCTTTTGTTTGAGACTGTTCTGCTTCTTTAACAGTAGTTTTAAAATTCTATCAGTTATTTGAATTTGTTTTAAATTTGTGTCCTGCTTCCTAAAACATAAACCTGCTACACTTTCCGTGAGCAGCAGATGGAGATGTTGGACCGCTAACTGACAAATCACCTTACCACAGCCTATCTTCCACCAATGGGAAGCAATATGTTGATTTAAGAAATAGGAGAATTCAATGTTTTTTTTTTTTTAGCTGAGTGTTAAGAGGGAAAAAAAGTCACAATCTTACAAAGAAAAACAAGGTTTGGCTTTGTTTTGTTTTTTCCTGGAAAACGTCTTGCAATGACAAATCTCCTAATTGTTTTTCAGTTTCCTCTGTCCTGTTTTATCCTCACACTGTGGCTCAAAATCTAACCCCATCATTATGAAACATTCAGATGTAGAGCTACTTTGATTCTTTCTCTTGTGTTTTGGGCGGTCACAATCAAAGTTCAGGGGTATCTCTGTGGCGAGACTCGGTGTGATGGGATGCAGCTTCCTCTGATTCAGTGCATCCGAGTGGAACTGATGGGAGTTTTTAAGCTCAGACAGCCAAAGTCTGCACAGTCAGCGGTAGAGACATGAGTCGGTGCAGCTTTACAAAGCAGAAGCACTCTGTTCTTGGAAAGGATGAGATTATGGATGAAGCAAATTAAAGTTTTTTTGGTTGGATCTGGATGGCGCCGGAAAGCCATTGAATTATTATCCATTTTAATCTGGTGTGTGCGTGGCTCCAAACTTCCATGAGTGCATTGGCGGTTTAAGGAGAACTTACTTGTGCGAGAGGGATCCTTTTCAAACATGTGAGGATGTAGCGTGTGCATGTTTGTGTACACATCTGCCAGATTTGAGTGCAATCTGAGAGAGCCGTACAATTAGCATCCATTTATATCCCTCCCCATACTAACCCTGTCCTGCCTCCCTGCCTCACTGCCCCTCATCTGTTGGTTATTTTTGGAAATGGAGGCGTATGCACTCCCACGCCGTCTCCAAACCACCACTCAGTGTGTGTCAGAGTGCCTGTGCAAGCGCGCGGTGGTTTGAGAGCAAATGCAGCAGCGTCTCTTAGACACCCCCCCCCCCCCCAAATGTTCCTTTCAATTTAATGCCGGGACACTGACTGCCTGACGCTGCCTCTGCCACAGTCGCTGTGCTTTCAAGTAGAACATTTTTCTCTGGATACTCCGTTTGGAGCTGAGGGAGATTAAGTATAAGATTTGGTTTTCTTGGAGTGGAAAGCAAAATTATAAATAGGGATTAACTGGACTGACCAATTCTGGAAAATATTTTTTAAATGGTGTTCTCTAGATATGAAAGACAAAAAAAATGAGGGGCAATGTTAGGCTGAAGTAAATGAAAAAATAAATGAAAGTCTGCAAAAGTAGGGAGACGGCATGACCTGTGGGTCCCTCGCCCCTACCCTTTCATCACGGCCCTGAAAACGCTCATTATACATGGGCCACTCCCTTACAGTGGAACATAGACATTCTGTGATCATAAGGCTGCTTTCTGATTTTGTTTCACCCCACCCTTGTTCGTTTATAGCTGTCCTTATAACTCCTCTAAATAGGCATGTGGTTGGTCTTTTTTTTAACTTAAAGTTATCAGTCAGCCTGTGTGGGAGTGAAGTATCCATTGGTAAGGCTAGGTTTATATCATTCCTCACTGTGAAAGTCAGGCAAGTTCAAATTCAGATTGATTCTGGGGGATGTGAAGTTCCTTACCAATTAAAACTGAAGTTTGCCTTTTAGATCTCCACTTTAGTCCCTGTTCAAAGGCTGCTAATAACTGAAAAAAGGCTATTTTTAAAGTAAAGATTAAATCTATTTTAAATTATGTTTCATTTAAGATTTTTCAAGCACAGAATACATTTTAAATGACACCTTATTTTACCTCTGAAGATCTATGAAAATGTAGCAATTTAAAAAAACAAAAAAATCATCCATATAATGGGTTATGTGATACTTTTTATTTCTCTTTTAAAGTAATAATTTCTTGTGGAGTTACATGGCTCACGTTTCGTCACCCTCCTCGACTTTACTTACTGTTTTCATCCTGCTGATGTCTGAAACCCTTTTTGAACAAACAGGCTTTTCAAAAACAGTTTTTTAATAATAAATGTGAATAAACGTTTAAAGTAAAAATTTTAATATGGAGTTCCGCATGGCGCACAGGTTGCACAGTGGAACAGTAATTAGCGCTTTTGCCTCACAGCAAGAAGGCCCCCTGGTTCAAGTCCCAGCTGGGGGACCTGAAACAGAACATCAATGGAGGGAGGGACCTTTCTGTGTGGAGTTTGCATGTTCTCCCCGTGCATGCATGGGTTTTCTCCAGGGTCTCCGGCTTCCTCCCACCATCTAAAAACATGATTCATAGGTAAGTTGGTCACTCTAAATTGTCCCTAGGTGTGAGTGTGCATTGGTGTGTGATTAGTGGACACTCTACCCTGCGACAAACTGGCGACCTGTCCAGGATGTCCCTTCCCTTCGCCCACGAGTGGCCGGGATAGGCTCCAGCAGCCCCGTGACCCCGAAAGGGAACAAACAGATTTAGAAGATGATGATGATGATGACATGGCCCACATTTAGTCCCCCAATTTCGTTGAAGATCTCAACTGTCTGTACTGTTCAGATGCCGTTGATGTCTGAAACCTAATTTGAAAATATTTCTTTTTTTTTTAAAGCAAAGTAGGAATCCGTTATAAATCATGTCTCACATACACATTTCTTTCTACAAAAAAATTACTCTTACCTGTCAACATTTATAAAAATGGATTCATTTAATGTTTTATTTTGTTACAAGGACCAAAAACAGCAATTTTCAATTTCGCATGGAAAAAAAAACATAATTTGATGTTTATGATGTTAAATAAATACATTGTTTTAATTCATTTGGTTTTCTATCATTGCGATCAATCTTTCACCTTTTTTTTGTTTAATCTGTAGTAAATGTCTTTAACATCTATTCCTCATGGAGTTCCACATGGCTCATCTTTAGGCTCCCACTTTCTTTGGAACTGCCACAATTTGTTTTCTGCCTATTTGACAATAAAACAGGACCCTTCATGTCCTTATTTGATAAAATGTTATTTATTCTTGAAGAGTAACAAAAATAAAATTCCATCCTTAACCTTATCATTTTTTTTAGGGTGATCTTCTTTATTTCCTGAAGATAAGAAGGAGTTCTTCACAACTTGGTTGCAAAATTACCACCTTACCCTAAAAAAAGAGCAGATAACCCACAAAGTAAAAGCCTTTTCAGTGATTAGTAGTCTGCAAACAAGAAAGCTGAGGGGCAGAGTGTCTGCCCTAAGATTATGGGTTCAAATCTTCACTCATTTAATGCCAACGAATGTAAAACCTAAACCTAATGCCTCCCTACTTCACATGTCAAGAGTTGGATTGGTCCAAATGGTCTCTGAGCAGCTGTGGCTGCAACCCTCCTATTTTTAGGATCATAACCAACAGTACTCTAACTTTAAATTGTTTCATTGTCTTTGTTCTGCTGTTTGCCACATTTTCTTGTTTTACTTATTCTTTATTCTTTCAGAATAAAGTTTACTTCAGAAATTAGATAAAATATTATTTCCTACAAATGTCTGTTGACTTCTATTTAAATTTTCTTTGTTTTTCTCTTATTATAACTTGCCATCTTTTTAAACAATTTTCTAATAAAAATAGCAGTGAATTTGATGTATTTGATTATTTATAATGATTAAACTGTTTATGATATCGAATTAATACAAGAGAAAAGAGGATCAATAATTGCCAAAACTTAAACAAATACAATCCTTAAAGCTATTTTCTTCAGGAAATTAAGGTTTAAACAAAAAGCTATCAAATGGAAACAAAGCATCTGTTATCTTCACAGCAGCTCTCCACCAATGAGGTTTATTGATCAAACTCTCAGCACCCAAAGAAATAAGCAAATAAGCCACAATCTAAAGCTGCTCAAGCAATTCATTTAAAGGTTTTTCTGCTGCCAGGCTGAGTTTTTTTTACGTGTTTGGGTTTCACTCTGAGCTGGAGGTCAACAAAACAGGTTAAATACTGTAATTAACCTCTCCTTGGACTTTATTGAACATAAAGACACTCTTAGCCCAATCCACCCACTCCTGCTCTCAGTCTTGTCAAAGTAAAAGCCACCCAAACACTTGTGTGAAGCCTTTCTTTGAGCTTTTATATGCAGGTATTCTTTGTGCTGTTTGTGCAAGATTATAGATCATATTGCAGAAAATTAACAAATTAGCTGATTTTAAAATTTTATTTTTTGGCTTTAAAAGGGGGGTTTTTGTGGGAAGGTTCTTTTTTTTCTACTATGTCCCAAAATTCCTGCCTTTCCAATACAAACTAACAAGTTTAACAGATGTAGGAATGCGAGATGCAAACCTTTCACTTCCTGTTTGAATCAAACATCAAATTAACTGCTGTTCTAGAAGTGACCACCGGGGGGCTGTCGCACAAACAAGGCAGTCAAAATTCAAGCTAACTGCCCAGCTTTATAAAAGATTAAATGTCTGGTTCCAAAATCTTTTTTCACGCACGATGTTATAGACTTCAAATTATTTTTTTTAACAGTTTTTACCTTTTATTAAGATTTTTAAATGAACAGTATCTATAAAAGTTACACCAATTTCCCCGTAATTCCTTTGTTTCAAACAGACACTGATTGACTGGTTGATGTTTAATCTACAGTTTGGGCCGGTGACAACAACTGTCTGTTATGGCGGGGGGTTGGGGGAGCACCCAGGCACAGAGAGGAGGAGGAGGAGGCAGGAGGTTCCAGGATCACAAGTGTTTATTAACCTAAAAGTCCAAGACCAAACAAAACTCCACTGCAGCATGCAGGCAAATTCAAGACTCGAAAAAAACACTTAACACACAGGAACTCGGATCCATCAACCTAACATTAGACTATGGGTCAGCACAGGAGGAAAGGAAAGACAGGACGCAAATACATACAGGACTGACGAGCAATGACGTGCGGTCAGGTGAGGCGAGTGAGGCACAGCCTCACCTGTCATAATCTTGATAAAATAGACAAATGTAAATTAAGTAAATATTCTTTTCCACTGATCTGTGTTAAATATACATTTTCAGTCAACTCCACATGTTTTCCACAGTTTCTTATGTTAAAATAGCTGAATTTGAGTGTTTCGCGATCACAGACGGAGCGGAAACTCCGGGTGAGGCTCTGAAGCGCTGTGCCTCATGGCTGACGGCGGCGCTCAATGTTAACAGAGACGTGCGCTGAAAACACTGCTGCAGGCCCACAGAAAAGGCGTTAGGTGAGGCAAGCCTCACCAGCAGGGGGCAGACGTGAGCTGACAGCTGCTTTGTAGCTACACTGGTGCCGTAAAAAAAGACTAAGGACGTCTTTTTCCATTGAGAGAGAAACTTCTATAAAATAAAGGAAGACTTTCCAACAGATCATAGAGCTTTTTGTGGAGAAGGATCGACACATGGACTCAAAAAGTAAGGGCAAACATGGTTTTCAATTTTTGTTTTTTAAAAATAACATGGGAGTAAGTGGAAAAAAATGTAAAGTAAAATCATTTTAATTTTAAATTACAATTTAACATGAATTTAATTTAATTTTAATAATTTTATTTTTATGATCATTTTCACAGACAACATTTGATAACTGATTAAAGCACCAGAATTTTGAGTTGGAAAAATGCCAGAAATAGTTACTGAGGGTCAAATGTGTGCTGAACACATCTGTATACTTTAATTTGTTTACAGTACATATGAATAATTTATACACAAATGGAGTGTTCTATCCATGTCTGTAACAGAAATATTCTCTGTAGGACAAATAGTTTCTTGTGTGTATTTTATAAGCTGTTAGCTAGTGTTGGATGAATGGTGAAATATTTAGTTCTTTCATTGTGAATCTGACTCCAGAGGATTCAGAGCCTCATCAGCCATCAACCTCACCGCACGTCACTGCTGACCAGACACAGGTGGAAACAATGAAGGCAGATGGGGACCAAAGTAAAACTAGAAAACAACAACAACACAACAGGAAAACCTACAAAATAAAACAGGAAACTGAGCTCAAAACATGACAGAAACAAAAGACAACTAGAACACAAAAGTAAAGGAACTAAATCCGTGACACTGTCAGGGATTTAATTTTTACCTTTTTGACAGTTTTTTCAAAAGGAAAAGCTTTGATGATGCCATACTTAGCCAAGATGGTAACAATCCCAAAAGGGGAAAAAGTGGCTTCAAATCGTTCTGATTCTTTCTGTCTTTAGTGTCATTATTGATCACTATTGAACATTTTATTCTTGATTCGAGGACCAAATGATCAATTATCAATCTAAACAATGCACACCCTCCGAAAGTTTCTTTTATCTAAATTATCCTTCAAAAGTTACTTGGTTGAAGTGACTTCAGGTACTTTCATTTTCAAGCACGCTTCAATTGAAAGTCTGAGGTTTTGTATTAAGTGTTAAAGACCCAACCCGATGAAAATGGTGTTTTTTGGTGTTTTGCACATATATAAAGAAAAATAATCATAAAATTGCATTTCTGAGTAATTCTTTATTTAAATCATTGTGAATCAGGGGCAGACTAAAAAATATTTTTTGAAAAAGAGCTCATTCGTCATGAAGAAAATACGCTGCTCTGCTCCATTCTGATGCATCCACTTAAATACATCCAGGTACGTCTTTGTTTACCTCGTCTGAGCTCAAATCAATACCCCTTGTTATTTTTTTTGCATGTTGAATGTAATGTTGGGTTGTAAGTTAGGAGGAGAGGGCGTATTGTCAAATGAACTTCTGCCGCTCTGCAGAAACTATGTCCTAAAAAATGACAGGTTTTTTTTTGTGGCTAAAAACAGGCATAAAATTAGAATTTAAAGACCACTGTGGATGCTTCAAAAGTAGATCAAAAGATGATCAAAGTGGGACTTCAAAAACATTTTTCTGACCCTTTATTTGCAAATAAAGCTAAAATCTCTGTACGGTATGGCCTGCAGTACATAGTAAATGATACTTGATTTGATGGTCTTTATTATGACAGTATTTTTTTATTAAACAATGAAGCAAAGGTAGATGATAATATTGTAACTTATTAGCTTTGGGTTCAACATCTTAGAAAAAACCCAAAACATTTGCATTTAAGTTCCCTTTTTATTCAACTTTACACCTTAAGGGATGTGAAATAAAGAGGTTGGCGTATGTTCGAGACTGTAGGCCAGTCCTCTAGCTTTGTTTCAGTTTCCTTTTTGTTGCTGACATTTGAAGAAGAAAAAATGTCCCTCTGTGCTTTTATTCTTTTTGTTTTGACAGTGATGAGATGCAGGAAAGTGGACGGAGAGGTGCAACATTGTAGGAACGAACTGCGTGTTCAGCACAAATACAAGGCATTTGCATTAGTGGATTCATCTTCATCATTACCCAACCCTGCCCGCTGTCACGTCACCCACTCACACACTCAACATCCACCCCCCCCCCATATTCCCTTCATCCCTTCTTTTCACATCCATCATGTCTTGCCCAACTGCGTCTATCCCTCCTTCCCCTCTCTTGCATCACATATGTCACTCATTTCCTTCTCTTCCTCTTCTCCTGTCATGCTCTCACTCTCTCTCTTCGGTATGTGCAGTTTCATTTCTGCTTGAGATCTCCCCCTGCCTCTCAAACCTTCCCCTTTTGCTGTTGTATCTGGGTTGCCGATTGAACTAGTTTATCAAAAGCTTTCTGGCTGATGGCATCATTACTCCTGTTTAATTGATGCCGTGTTACAAAGACAAGCTGCTTCCTCAACTCAGTGGAACAGCTGAAAAAAAAAAGAAATCTGCGAAAGAAGAACAAGAATCGAGAGGTGAGGTGAACCGTTTTAAGTTTGAAGGAACTTTCATTGTCTATCAATGCAAATGTGCCAAAACTTTTCTCTTTCGCTGATTGAAAGTATAAAGGAAAGCAAGTGCTGTAAAATACTGCAGGGAGGACAATTACATTACCAGGCTCCTCAGAGCAAATGGGAACTTAAGGCAGACTCGTTGGCTCTGGCAAGTGCCAGTCAGCAAAACAGAAATGGGAACTTTAACACAATAAAAGTCTACGTCAAATCATGAAAACAAATGATGTGATAGGTGCAATAACGTTCTTACATTTGAGCTTTTTTCTTTCTCTTTAAAGACCCACTCAGGTGAAAATTAGGTTTTGGGTGGTTTTAGCACGTTCTGTGACTTTTTTTTTCTCTGATAACTGAGGACAATATAAAGAAAAGTAAACTTAAAATTGCATTTCTGAGTAATAATGTATTCAAATTGTGGTCAATCAGGAGCAGACAAAAAAAGCTGTTTGAAAAAGACATCGAAAATACATTGGGCGGGCCACAAGGTCCCTGCTCTGTTCTACTTTGATGCATCCACTTGCAGATAAATAGATCCATGTACGTCTTTGTTTTCCTCATCCGAACTGGCATCTGGATCAATACTGTACGCCTGGATAGCTCCAATATTGCTAGCGTGTAAACAGATAGATGATGGGATGGCAGACGTACTTAACGCCAACAACTCAGAGGTCAATTTCATATGAACTAACAAAATAAACTCCCTGGTGTTTTGTTTTCTTAGGAATTACTGCTGCTGTTCAAGTTTTCTTTAATTGGCTCAAAAGAGCATAATTAATATACATAATATACAAAAGATATTTGGAATAACTGTTGTGGACATAACTTGAAAAAAAAATGTAAAAATCAACAAAAAGCTGTTTTTTCTTCTTACATTAAAAAAAAAAGTACTTGACAAAAATCAAAGTTTTCTGGCAACACACGACTGTGCTTGTCTTTCATGCCCTACATGTGTTTGCACGCTTTTGTACAGCAGTGTGACAGTCAGCATAGGGGGGGTGGGGGGGTGTTAGGGTGCAGAGGCACAGAGTAGATAAATTGCACTCTGGGATTATTATGTTTCTTGCAACACTATAGGTCACATATGTGAATCCATTTTTGTGACTGAAGAGCAAACCAAGACTTGCAAGTGTGTGCAATAAATGCATAGGTGTATTTACCTGTATTGTTTTTTTGCAGAGCTGCAATTACCAGTATTGCTTCTTTTAAACTGTAGGTGGTGTTTGGAATGACTTGCTGTCAGATGGATGTTTTTATTCTTGATGGTGTGGTCACACTGGGCATATGATGTTGGGTCTATGGTGTTACACTGGAGTGTTGCTACACGATAGTGAATGTACCTACAGTCGGAAGAGGCTTTGTGCAAAATGTTGAAGAGGTGCAAATAATCATAAATCTTGCACCAGGCTTTTTCTTTCACAGCTCTGCTCTGATATATTAAAGACTATTCAATTCTCCTCCATTGTCAATTTTAAAACGGTTAGTACTTCCATGAATTAATAGAAACGCCATCTATTCGTCATTGCCAAATCCGAGTCACTGAACGGTCAAAGTATAACCAGATTTAACTTTTCATTTGTGTTCAATGGACACGCGTTTGTACCAAGAGCCTGAAAATGGTCTTAAAAACGTATGTAGCGACATGTGAATCCGCATTTGGGCCGAAACCTGCACATACTCCCATTTAGTTAGATATTTCATTGGAAGTGGCCTTTTAAACACGCGTGAGCAGGGGTGGTGTGACTGTATAGCTTTAGAGGTGTGTGAAAGGTGTCATCTTTATGCACTAGAGCCAAATAGTTTGAAACTCTGCCCAGTTGGTCAATTTCAATGCCGATCAATACCAGAATATCCCATGTTGGGACATTCAGAGAAAGTCAACTGTGACAGTATGTGCAACAGTTAGGCCTGGAGCCCCATCGGCATTTGCCAATCGACTTCTATCCTCATTGATGATGGTTAGAAAGCAGCAGCCACTCACGCTTGGACAAAGATATTATGTCTGTTAGTGCAGCAATAGCCTGAAGTGGAGGAGAACCAAGCGCTGGTGAGTGTCGCCACACGCTTGTCCGTGTTTGCACAAACGGGAAATGATGTGTAATCCCGTCTTACTGAGCAGATGTAGAGGACTCTCTCTCTCTCTCTCTCGCACGTCTGTGACGCTCATCGGTTAGGCTCTCAAACGATCAGCGCTCATTTGCTCACTGTGCACCTCATCATTTGGTTTTGTTTTACAGCTCCCCCTTGGATCCAAATCAGCAGGACTTACAACTGCTTCAGTGGCTCGGCACAATGAGTGGGAGGCAGCTCATGAATAATCAGCAGCTTTGAGCGGTTAAAGATGAAATAGAACGGCTACATTAGCGGGACACAATGAAATCAAGCACAATATTTGAGCACCATCTTTGTGAGTACTTCAGAGGATTGTGGGATGGGACTCGGCCTCCATTAGCCTTATTTACCAAAAGCAATTTCAGAACACTCACAACCTTTCATCCAGCTGTTATACACCTGACAATCTTTGATTGTTATTGGTAATTGATGGGTTAGATGTGTATTTATTTTTGTTTTTTATTTCTTTAAAGGAGTAAGTGGCTAGATAACTCAGTCGGTTACAACGCCAAGAGAAAGAAATAGTTAACGAAAGAAACCAGGATGAGTTAGTGTTAAGAAAAATAGCAGCAATAGAAGATAATAAGTAAAAGAAAAAGATCTTCTGTAACTTAAAGATACATTGAGGTATGATAATTTAACATTGGATACGATCTGAAAGGTTTTTTTTAGGGTAAGAAAGGCTACAGTAAAATATTATACATTAAATATTGTTAGGAAAAGATAAGTTATGCTATATTAAGATAAGATATGTTGTGATGCGATTATTGTTCACCTTTTGCGGTATCCCTTAAAGTGTGGATGCCATGCTTTGAACAACTTTGTCAAATAAAAAAGCCCTTTAAACGCTGATTCTATTGATACCAATAGTTTGCGTCGAAAAAAATCCGAAGCATATGAAAAATAGACATCTTTCGAAGGAATCAGAGATTTGGATCTGCCGCTAGAGCGCAGGCTGGAAGTGAACCCGATTTGACCTGTGACGTCACGAAAGGGAGTTGCCTTTCGCAGTTGCTTAGGACAGCATGTAAACAAAACAGGTAGTCTTCGTTTCTCTCGTGTTTAAATCTGTTAATCATCAACATGCCAAGTCGTTGTGTGGCAGCTGGATGTAGCAATACATCTAGTGAAAGTGTATCTGTGTATAAAATTCCCAAAACAAGAAACGCTGCAAAAAAAAGCCAAGGGGAAAATTTAAGAAGGTGGACGGCGAAGGATTTTTCCCTCCAGATCTGCAGGAGAGAAGTCTGCGTTTTCGAAGGGACAAAAACCGGGACACAAACGAAGAATTTTGAACGGAGAGTTGGGAGGAGGATCTTGGCTTCTGAGTCGAGGAAAGGCGGGTGAGCTGGAAGCGAGCGAGCCGTTTTCTGGGTCGGACAGGACGGCGCTGGAGTCGGTCGGGAGCGGAGGCTGCTAAGCTAGGCTAGTGTGCATCACGATGGATCACATTGAGGCGAAGTAGTCGTGTTTTCTGTTGTCCTTGGATCCAACTGGAGTATTTCAACGCACTCAATGTTTTGCAAGAGAAGCAACAGTTCTGCAAGGTTTTTTTTCTTTTGCTTTTGAGGTGCCGGTACCGTGAGTAAACTGAACTGTGTGTGTGAGCACGCGCGCGCACGAGAAAAGGTTTCAAACTGGTTCAAACAGGTAAAACTGTTAATGTTCTGCAGTTGTTAATGCTATACAGTGACTTTGTTAACTAAAGAGTAGTAATATCTGGGAAACTTTTATTTTGTGACATTTATTTTGTAAATTGGGTTGAAAACCAGTGTTTACCTTTGTTTAGATTAGGCCAAAAGGGGACATTTTGAGTATATTTTAGGGTAAGTGGAGTAATTTAATTTTATACATTTTTTAGACTTACTGGAGTCTAGCCGAATCTTCATGCTGGCTATCGTCATCGGCATCACTAGACCTACTACTTTCTGCTATATCCTCCTCACTTTCGCAAAAGGGTTCGAATCGATATGGTTGCAAAAGTGACTCATCATCATGATAATCTCCGCAACTTTCCTCTTCATCTTTCTGTTCATCTGATGATAAATCGCTAATAGAGACGGTAGCATCACTCTGTGCTTCGCTATCGGTGCTAGCCATGTTGTCTGCCTTGTCTTCCTTTCGTTACGTCACAAACAGGGGGGCGAGAATTCGGCGGAATGCGTGAAGCGGCGGCCGTCCTCGTTGTTTATATTGCGTTTTTCGCTATTTATTCTTTTTCGAAAAATATTAAAAACAATCGCAACATGAAATAGAGACTATTTACTATATTTTGGCTTATTAAAATAGACCATGTCACCCACACTTTAAGGTGTCACAGTGAATCCGCTTTCACTGATTCATGCATTTGGTTTGGCTGAGATTTTTTCGCCGGATGCCTCTTCCAACACAACCCTGTATTGTGTCCGGGCTGGGGACCGGCACAGGGGGACCCAGATTTGGGCCCCCTTGTGGGTACATGGTTAGGCACCAGCGCAAAGAGTACTGGATGTAGCTCATCGGAATCAAATCCTGGTTTCTAATGTGCCAGTCCTGTACGTGACCACCTGAGTCATCCAGCCGCTGATTAGATAAATTAACTTAAGAAAATGTATAATAATTGAATGCTTGGTTCAAATAAAGATAAAGCCTTGTTAAGATAATATAAAATAGGAAAAGTTCAATTACAAAAATAAGTTATCTTTTTGTAATCGATCGTATTTATGGACGACTTATCACGTGAATTATTATTTCGTTCCCACAAATTATTGGGAACGAAATCATATTTACTGGGAACATTTTTTTTTAATCGCGTCAGGTCCCGAGCTCCGTAGGTGTGGTGACTTGTGCATACTTACTGACACTTTGTGCACATTTGTCAGTCATCCATTTAGCTGAAATGAGCCGTAGTATAGTTTTGGCGTGTTTCAAGCTGTGTCCTCTAAGTTCAAACTGTCCGTGTGTTGTTTTGTGAGCATTTGTGATGCTCCCCCGAGGTGCAAATTAGCGGCAGGGCTTCACACTGAGACATAGTTCTAGAGTTCCTCTCCTAACCATCACCTCCTCAGGACTCCTCTTGCTCCGTCTTTCACCTATTTGCTCATCATCTCCGGTCGCTGGAAACCCTCCCCTACAGGAGGAAAGGAAGGAAAAACACCACTTATCGGCTGGAGAAATCAATTGTAGTCATATTGGCATGCTTTAATGACACGTACCCAGAGTGTAGATGAAGACACTACAGAGGGTTTTTTTAGCATGCCCTAAACTGATCACAATTCTCTACCCTACATATTTCGTTTGGTCAAAGGATCAAATCTGTCCTAAAACCTCCTACCTGTGCTTCACAGGTGAAAAACATCCCCCGCAAGGGTAATTGAGATGTATCGATCAGATTTTCAATCCCCTCTCTGCAGAACGTTTCAGTTCAGATGAGGAGTGACTCTCCACTGACACCCTGAAAGGGAAACTACAGTAAGCTTCTTTGTCCCTGAGACCGAGCCCAGCCGGAATAACATCACTGCACAGGATTGGAATCCTTTCGGTTGCATATCAAAGATGGAATTCATAGATGGAACAGAGATCCCCAGGAAAATTTGCTTCCAGCCATCCTGAAACATTAACGTGTTAACATCCCTGTCACCCTTGTCCGAACATGAATTTACTCTGTTAAGACCCTCTCCGATCACCTTTTTTGATATATTTCAAAAGCGTTATTGTTTTCTAAGACATAGTTTCTGCAGAGCAACAGGAGTTCATCAGAAATTACCGTTTTGAGTTGTGACCTTTGACCTGTCCCCCCTTCCCTGTTGCTGACAGCTGTCTGTTTACTAATTCTCCCGCTAGCTTATGTCCTATCACCCCCTTTAACCTAACATTAGCAGTGAAACAAAAATGGCGAGCAACATTGAAGCTATCCAGCGGTACAGTTTTGAGCCAGATGAGGAAAACAAAGACATTCATGGATCTATTTGTCTACAAGTGGATGCATCAGAATGGAGCGGAGCAGGGAGCCCAGTGTATTTTCTATGTCACCAATACTATCTTTTTAAAAGGTCATTTCTTTTTCATTTGCTCCTGATTCACAACGATTTAGATAAAGAAATATTCTGAAATGCAACTTTAAGATTAATTTTCTTATTATTTGTCGACAAAAATGCCACAAGAACCTGTTAAAAAATATCGTTTTCATTGTGGCGGGTCTTTACAAAGTCCCTAAACATGCAAACCTGTTAACACACAGAACCTAATCTCACGTGTAGGAAACTGTCAAGAGAAACTATTGTGCTGAGCAGCTAAGAAATTCATGGCCAGTTCGTTCAGTTCAACCTTAAAGCATAAATAGAAGTGTTTTCTTCTGCTTTGGATTTGAGTCGGTTGCAATTTACGGCTTAAGATTTGAATCTGGACCTTTAGGAGTCTTGAAAAAGGCTTCCTGTGGTCATCTGAGATGTGCAACTGTTGGTCATTTTCTTCTTGGTGTGGTACAGACTCGGTATGAACTCATTTGACTTCCAATTAGATCCTCTTCATAACTTTCTTTTAGCTGTTTCTGTTCAGCTTAGCTCTGCTTTTATGTGTTCAGTTTTGAACACTTGTTCCCAGGATTTAGGATACTATGATCATGGTCAATGTTTGAACTACAGAAGAAAAGCAGAAGTGATAAAAATGGTTTGAGAAAAAATATTAAAATACACCTCAAACTGCTGTCCACTTTGGGAAATCTGCCTTTTGACTTCATATTCGCCTTGTTTTTGTGGTTTTGGAAGCTTGTTTTCTTTTTAAATGAAAATCCTGTTCAACCAAAAATCACAAGTTCTCTATGTGTAAATTTAGCCATACTCCCCCGAGCTCTGTATTTTAGAGCTGCAACAGACTGGCAACCTGTTCAGGTTGTACCCAGCAGTAGCTGGGATAGGCTCCAGCAACCTCGTGACCTCAAAAGGGATTCAGTGGGTTCAGAAAATGGATGGATGTTGATCATCACCCATCTCCTGTTCTCTCTTCAGGGATGTAGAGATTTTCTTTTAGTAGAAGAGATGCTGCCAGGCACTGGATGCTCTTTTGGTTGATACCCCCCACCCCTAACGCACACCATTATAAAGGCATACATTCTAAAAAATAAATAAATAAAAACACACAGCTCTCAGGGTCTTCTCCATCACCTGCTCTTTCCCTTTGACTACTTTTTGCCTTGTTGTTCTGCACAAGAGAGACGAGTGAAGAAGGGAGGGAAGAGAGATACGGAGGGAGGGAGTGAGGGAGAGAGGGATGTGCGCCTGCTCCACCGTCTCTTCACGGGGCGGAGAGGTTTCATTCAGTCGCTGAATGAAGGAAGGAGCGGAGGGAAGCATGAACCGATAGAGGGAGGATCCTTTCAATCTATTAAAACAAGGAGATTGGGTTTTATCCCCCCCCCCCCTGCCCCGAAGGAACGGACACGGTAAGAATCCGGAAAGCCCAGCAAACGCGCGGATAAAAACATTTCCTCCTGGATGTTTGCTCCGTTCAGGAGAGACTCTGTGTGTAGATGAGCAAAATACAAAAAAAAAGTGTGCGGGCATGTATGCACGCGGCATGTCATCTGATCGTGCACAAACTATAGCAGGAACCGGCTGCGTAAACACGAAACTGCAGCGCGGGCGCGCATTGACTCGCGGCGCACGCCGCGCGTGTCTCCCCCAGGTGTGAGGCGTCTCTGTCCAGGAGGCGCCTTCAGCCAGTCTGCCCGCTCCGATTGGGCAGCGCGCGTTGTGGCGTTGACCCCACTCAGCTGTGGAAGAAAGTGTGTCAGCAGATAGGAGCCCTGATGGAAACATGTCAGTGTGGAAAAGCTATGGAGCTGCTGGCTCAGCTGGAGCCAGGTGGACGGACTTAGGGACTTAGGTCTTAGGGGTCCTGAGGAATGAGGAACACAAGCAACAGAGATCAAATGTGAATATGTGTCACTTTGTGACTTTCTATGAAAACCAGATCCGGATTTGACCAGCATCACTATGCTGTGCGGGTAGAATGTGGTGTCAGATCCCTTGGAACCCTTTAAATGATATGAAAACCATATTGGTTTATCTATCCATATTTGATCTATTTGACATGCATAGTCACCTTTTGGCTTGTCAGTCAGGAATTGCCACTGCGTTCAAACAGGTGGTTTGGCAGAGATTTTTACGCCAGAAGTCTTTCCTGACACAAGCCTGTATTTTATCCAGGCTGGGGACCAGCACAGGGAGACATTGGTCCCTTTTCTGGCTACATAGTTAGTCAGTAGTGTAAAGGGTCTTGGCCTGCAAGGACCCACAATGAAGGGAGCTCATTGTTGCGCAGCCCAGGAATCGAACCCTTGTTTTCTGCTTGCAAGGCCTGCACTTAACCAGCTCTGTCTTATAAGTTTTATGTAGAATGCTCTTCCTGACACTACCCTCTGCATTTACCGGGCTTGGGACAGCCACAAATGTGACACTCGTTTGTGCTTTGTTGAGGATATATTTATGTCGTTTTTTTTCCTTTTTCATGTCCATCTGTCTCTCCCTCCCTACATACATGGATTGTTGTCTTTTATTTTTGGGGTTTGATTGTTTGTTTGTTCTCTTTGTTTTTTTGTTTTTTTATTTTTTTAGGTAATTGTGGATATTTGTAGGTCATCACATTGGGGTCAGTCTTAGCATTTAGGGGGGCATTGTCCCCCACTTTGCCTATATCTGGCCTTGATGGAAACTCTGTTATAGTCCTTCAGTTAGGGTGACGGATGAGTGACCTCACTGTCAATATTGGACCTAAATGGGTTTCGAGGATGATCACCACAATGATGAAGACCATGTGGTACTATTTTTTTACCGGATACTAACCAAGCTAGTGGCAGCATGATGATGATGGGGACTTTTCCCAACTATTATGAATTATTAACTTAAAGATATGTCACACTCTCAATTATTCAAGGACCCAAGCTGTCTGAGAAAATCGGGGGCTTCAGATTAATCTGCATATCATTTTTCTCTTTGGTTGTTGGAAAAGTTCGATGGTGTGGATGCAGAGCTATAACGTGGAAGCAGGACGATAAGGAGCTGCTATAAGCAGGCTGGGGAAAAGGGAAGACCAAGGAGGAGATTTATGGCCGTGGTTAAAGAGGATGCGCAGCTAGCGGGCGTGAGAGCAGAAGACACAGATAATAGGGTCAGATTGAAACTGGTGATTTGCCATGGCGATAAAGAAGAGGTCATCTAGTGAGTTATTACCAGGGAATTTTTGTCAAAAAAACAATTTTTTTTTCAAAAATATCTCTGGTATAGTAACCTCAATCAGGAAAATATGTGTATATTAGCTAAATGGGTTTAGGCTAGGGCTGCACAAAATGAGAAAAACTCGTGATGTGCGTTCCTATCGGAATATTAGTGATCAGTATTGTGATGATGATATGCGTTGCCATACATGAACACAAAGCAAAACAAAGAAGATCTAACACATTATTTCTATTAACAGTTTTATTTCAATAAAAGTCAACATATGCAAATTACTCTCCAAATCACCTTATCTAAATTAAAGGGCTCCATCTGATTGGTCATAGGGCTACATTTAATATGTAAAATATTTCAATTTAACGCAATTCTTTGTGGATACACGTATTGCACAGACTGATATTGCGCTGAGGATAAACGATTTATTGAGCAGGCCTAGTTTAGACATGTGAAGACTGACACGGGTTTGCTCTGCTTTCTTCAGGGGTTGTGTTGTGTTGTGTTGTGTTGTGTGTGCACGTTGCTGTGTCCTTACCTGCTAAGCCTGTGTTTACTCCTGCCGGTGCCAGAAATAGCAAAGGCTTTCACTCTTTTCATGTTTACATCCTATTTGTTGTTGAATTAGTGCTGCTACATGTGCGGATTCAGTCTGGGTTGCTGGGTTAAGCAGAACGTCTGCAGGAGGAGACAAAACTCTGGTCTGTATACTGACTTTTGTGGCACACCGGTGTGTGGAATTGGGTTGTTGGACAACGGGTGTTGACATTATGGAGGCTGTGTCTTTTGAAGGTATCAATACTGAAAAGATTAGACAACAGCAAGAGCACATCAACACACCTCTTTTATTAGAGATTTTCCTTCCGGCAGCAATCGGACTTTAACAACACATTTACTCTGTATTGCAGAAGGTGCCCTCCTCCTAACCTCTATTCTTTCCGCGATAATCTGGTTATGTGTAACTCTGGCACTAGGCACTGGTTACTGGTGTTGTCGCTGGTTACAGAGGATGTGCCTGGAAAGTCCCTGTGGTCATAATCCTCTTTTCTCCTCAACGTGAGTGTGTCTGTGTCTTTAAATGCTGAAACACATGCGTAGTTGGAGTGTTGAGATGCGCTCAGTGTTTTGTATTGTGCGACAGCAGGAGCTTACGATGTATGGAATTAAAAAGAGAACAGGAACGATGCAAAAAAGGAGCCTGAAAAGGAGTCCAGTCTTTGACATTTAGAGTTTAACTGGAGATTATACATCTGTGGGTCTATCTTTGTGTGCTCTGGTGTTACAAATCCCCTCCTAATCAAAAGGAACTAAAAAGAACAACGACATTTTGTATCCAACACCATAAGTGTAAACACTTTCTCTCACAGTTGCAATTTCTTTTCTCGTTTCACACTGATGAAGTGACATCCGTTACTGTTTGGCTTGTGCACCGGGTGGCTTTTTTTATCGTGCGTTAAATTAGATGTCAGTAAAGCGTCCCATACTTCAAGCACCCTTCACTTAACTGCAACCTTTTGGTGCATGACAGATGTTGACACTAAGCAAAATAGACTTTTACAGTGAACGACTTAGTGCTGAGAGAGGGAAGGCACATGTAATGCAAAGTGGTTTCTTTACATTTTAGCTCAACACCTTTTTTCTTAAATGTGCAATCTTCTGGTGTGGGAATCCCTGCTTCTTCATAGAGTGATTGGAGATGCCTTTAAGGACATATTTACTCTGATTTTTGTTCATTTCACAAATATAACGTTGAGCATTAGTTCACTTTAATAAGCAACTCGATTATCATTTTGTATAGATTCAGACAGCAGCCACAAACTAAACGTAAAGTACTTTTTTTGTCTTCTCCTTTCTACCATTAACTGTTAAAGCTGTACTGTGTTGATCAAACATTGTGTCAGCTATAGGTTTAGTGCAAATTGTTGATTTGGTATCTACCTCATCAGTCACTTTCAGGGGACTAATAACAATAGTTATTTAGCAAAGGTCTTGGCGTGTTAGTTAGCATGCTTGTCAGCATTTGACAACAGAAGCAGAGCTGTGAAAGCGACCCAATAACGACTCCTTTGGAGTACATACTACTTTTGGTTATTTTAGAAAAATTCATTTAAAGCTCAATTTTTTAACTAGGTGTGTAAAATTCGATAGGTAGGAACGCCATATTTAATTAAAAAATGTCAGTTTATAGAAAAACACTTTTTAAAAAATATTTTTGTTTACACAATTTGAGCAGTGTTTTTTATTTTGCAATCATAATTACTCTTTTAGTTTTAAGAGCCAATTAGGAACTTATTGTTGGTACTTAAAGCCTACATCACCTGTTTTTCTCAAACATTTCCTTAGAGGCATCATTAAACCTCCAGCTCCCGTTTAGAGTTATTTCACTGACTCTGCAGCCTTTAAATTCAGTTTATCATGTGCTTTTAAGACAGCTGTGTTCAAAATAAAATAAAAAAGCTAAGCACTAGAGTGCTGTGTGAATGAGCTCGATTTAAGGAGGCGTTTCAATCCAAAAGTAACAGTGAGTTACCTCAGGAGATTTCAAGCATGGTCTCCTGCCTCTGAGTTGATTAATCAAACCTCAAAAACAATAAAACACGAGGACAGTGATGTGTGGAGGTTTTCATCCTCTCTGTTCACCAACAGAGTCACTGACTTTTCTTGTTTTTTTTCCTTTTCCCCCGCAGGATTTGACAAAACAGGCTCGTAAAGGTCTCTCCCTGATTGGTCATATAAGCCGCATGATTAAACAGCAGCTGTTGCAGGATCCTAAATGTAAAGGGCAAAGACACATTACAGTAAATAAAGATGTTTCATTGATTCCGCTGTGAAATTTGAAATCATAGTATGGATTCATTAATAAATTTGCTCAACACGTTGGGGGTTCAGCATAGAAGAAATTAAAAATGAAAGAATTGCACCACTCTTAAGTATCACAGCTGAAAACCTTAAATGGGAGGGGGGGGGGTCCAGAGTTATTTTCTTTGGACGAAAACCCCATGAAACTTCCTTTTGAGCCCATAAACCATACAAAGAGTAGCAGTGCCAGCCTGCTTTCACCTTGATATTCCTTATTGGGCCCAGATAGTTTGGCTGAGTCCTTGTCATTTATCATCCCATGTGGTTTCCAATCACTCCCTGAGCATTACTTTATGGATTAACTTGACACTTTTATTGCCAAAGAGTGTGATTTTCCAACTGGGTGGGAATTTTAGATGCTCTAGCATTGATTTTATTCAGACAGAATTGGTTCTCAAACTTGTCTACCACACGTCTTAAAAAAGTTGGGAAGTTTATGAACGGTAGGCATAGTTTGTTGACTGTACTAATTATTTGTCAAAATAAAAATACTGTATCATTATGGCTTAAGGTCATTTATCTTTTCTTTGACAATATGCCACTCCCAGAAACCATCGTTTACGGACCATAAAGTACACAATCCTTCCATTTTCTCAAACAACGACAGTATGCCTTATAATCCAGTGCATCTTACGTGTGAATTCTGGTTGTGTTTACTGACCTGGAAAACATTTCCAGTGGTACTGCTCACAAATCTGTCCAAATGTTTTAGCACGATTTCGATACGAAGCCGCACCGCTTGATGGATTGTTGGTGCATTATGGGCCAGAAGCCTAGCGTACTGCGCATCAACATTGAGAACCGAAAAGTATTGTTTTGTATTATATGTGTTACAGCTGAACAATGTTTAGAGTTATTGTCAAAAAGTTGACTTATCTGTGGTGTTGCTTTAGGCATACAATAATTACCAACACAGTTTGTTAAAAAAAACTCCCCATCAACCCTGCTGACCAATCGCCTGCCTCTTGGCCCCTCTAGGCATTCTGGTTGGTGCAGTTATATCACATTGTCTGGCATGTTTTGCTTAATGCACGTTACTATCCGGTCTGGCTGATTGTCCAAAAAATATGGTATTAATGTAAATGACATTAAATTGTTCTAAAGGACATCCATGGTTGTTGTCATGTCAGTGCTTATCTTTGAAGTTGATGTTAATCTGGTGGATTAGGGTTGATAAGTCTTGCAAAACCGCAAAGGTTATCAGCTGGTGACAACATTTCCAGTTGAAGAGATTTCCCTTTACTATGTATGCACCAAAAACTTAGTGTTTCCTTGTAGCCAGTTTGCTCCTGCGTATTCTGCAAAAAAAACATGGGGAAGACCTCCATTTGTTGAAAATCTGGCAATTTTGTAAAAAAAAATAGACAGAAAAATATACCGTTAGCTCCTTCATGTAGCTCCGGTTTGAGAACAAGTGGAGAAAGGCGTTAACTAAGCTTTACATTCAATATTACATAGACAGTACATGTTGATGAAATTATTCTTTTTAACTGCCAGTATGTGAATATCTTGTCTTTTTTACCACAAATAACTCAAATAATGTTACAGTATTGGGTGAAACTGAGGTAAAACAGCTATTGATACTGTTTTTATGACGCCCCATCATTCCCACAGATGAGAGGGAATATGGCCACATAGTATAATATAAGGAAGAAGAATTGATTTTCTTGAGAAAGAAAAAGATGTGTCTGCAGATTAACCAGTTTAATAGGATCAGGTTCCTGATTTAAAAAAAATGCAGTTTTAGTGATCTTCAAAGTGAAAATGAGTTGCTAATACTGTTTTGACTGCATCAGTATTTTCTTTAAAATCCTGGTAAAATAAAAAATATGGAGAAAAAGTTAGGTAAGTAAATAAAAAGAATTCCGCCTTAAAAATAGTCATGACACAATCAGTCGTGTTAATTGTCAGGTTTTCTGAATCAGAGGGTCCTATTGATCTTTAAAGGTCAGCTACAGCATTGTGTGACTTCAGCTTTGCTCAGACGTGTGTCTCTGTCCTTGACTTAATTAGGTCTTTAATTAGAATCACAGCTAATAAAGTAAAAACTTTTAGAAAATGGACATTCTTACACATGCGCATGCACAATGACAGACAAAATAAATGTTCAGCTAGACACTGTCTCACTTGAGGAAGTGAGATGGTGTCATTTTTCATTCTGATGGTGTTTAAGGGTGAGCAGACATTGATATGCAAAGGCTGATGGAAGCCATTGACTTGATGAATAATCTCAACATGGGACATTTTCTCTGATCACATGTGTGAAAGCAGGATTTTTTACAGTTGCTGTACTCTTCAGATATGACTCGTGCGAGTAGAGAAAGTGCATGATAAATGAGTTTTACAAAAGGATTAGACAAATAAAACACACAATCTCTTCTTTGGGTTTAACCCAATTATAAGTGCCTATAAATTATTAGTGTGGTTAATGTACAAATTAAATACACAGATATTTTTCTTGAATTTATTGACCAATAAAAAACGAAGTTTCTAAAACAAACTTGAATAAAAAATTAAAAAAAAAATTGTTTTTGGCTACATAACACAATTGAAAAAAATTAATTATTTGATGTATTATTTTGACAAAAGCAAAATAGGTAAGCTGGAAATTTTAATGGTTATATTTGTTTTAAAAGCACTAAGTAGTTTATATTTTTTTTCTCCCTGATAAAACTTTTAGCTTGTGTTAGTGAGCTATAGGGGTGTAGCGATACACGTAGTTGAACAGAACCGTTTTGGTACTGCAGTTTTGGTTCGCTTCACCTCTGTACCATTTCGGTTTGTTTGTTTTTTGTTCCTGCACATGCATTGTAACGACCCAGCTACTTTTTCACTTATAGGGAAAGACCGAGAGCCGAGCTGCTAATTAACTAGCTACGTTGACTGTCCTTGCCTCATACTCCACCCGCCCTCCAACAGTCTCAGAGAGAGAGTAGACAGAGAAATAGATTGCCCCATCTCCTTTCCGGCATTAAAACCCACTTATTAAGAATACACACGAACAGCGTAACGACATGAATGTCACTTCTCTTCATAGCTCTTTTCGTGATGGTGAAGAATTCAACACACACGATTTCACACTTCCCATGAGTCTTAGTGGCTATAGGCGGGTCTAACCCCCAGGTCGCCACTGTATTAACTTTGCACCGAGGTGGAAGTAATGTTAGCCGTGAGTTTCCTCCAAGACGCTATTAGGTGACGGACAGTTAGCATGTCAACATATGGCTGGAGGCCAGAGATGAGGATCCCCCATCTCCTTACGCTCTCCTGTGTGAGAACACTTCAGCTTTGTTGTCAGCATCCATGAAGGGAAAAGACAATTGGATAAGTTGAATGCTGTGTGTTGACATTGTTACACAAAAATAGCGTATACCATAGTAACACATCTAACCTATTGACGAACTTAAAATGGCATCACCCGACTGTAATAATCGGGTCTACAAGTAAAATAATGTGCAAGTTAAAAAAAAAATTTCAGGCCAGTGTTACGTATCCAAAGTTTGTGGTTCTCCTGGCAGCTAAAAGTTTTCTTATTTTATTAAGCAGATCACCTACATAGAGGAATTTTATTTATTGTTATGTAAAACCAATAAATGCATTTTGTAAGTAAGATTTTCTGCCTGAGTTTTCTGTAACGAAAAAATACCGAAAAAAGATAGTTAGATAAAAACTTTATTAATCTTCCAAGGGAGAAATTAAGATGTCCGGCAGCAAAATACACACAATAAATAACAATAAAATAATAGTTCATAAAATAGCAGTTCACATCAATCAGATTTGTTAAACAGCAGTACCGAACCTAAATTTACCAAACCGAGTCCTATGAAATTCTGAACTGAAATGAATTGATATTTTAGCGTATCGCTACGCCCCTAGTGAGCTAACATGCCGTACTGGATTTGGCAGTTAAACCTAGTTTGATAAATTCATTCATTCATTCATTCATCTTCTTCCGTTTATTCACTTTCTGGGTCATGGAGTCTATCCCGGCCGCTTGTGGGCAAAGGCAGGGGGCACCCTGGACATGTCGCCAGTCTGTCACAGTTGGATAAATTTTCATTTAAACAGGATTAAGGAAGTTAAAATGAGAAACAGTGAATGTTTTGCTTTTATATTTTTACTTTCACAGTTTTTTGTTATATTGCCTTGAAAAGCTAACTTTTAGCTAACCTCAAAACAGATCATGTTTTATTAAAATTTTGCTATCAAGGGCAAAAGCTTTATCATTTCTTCTAATTGGGCTCAGTTAAATAAGAATTAAGTGAAGAAGTAAAGAGAAATGAAGTAAAGAAAGCAGAGTTGTCTACTTAAAAGGAAGAAAATACTAAATCCCACTGCTTTTGTTAGCTATTAGATAAAGCTTCTCCTTTTATAGCAGATTTCCTGAGGGCTTTCTGCCCTCTATGGGTTGGTACTTCCTCCCATCTTATGTCTTCCCTGTCATTTTTCTTTTTCTCACCATCTCCACCCTGACTAAACAGCCTTCAACTCTCTAATTTCCCCCTTGTCTCCTAACTTAATTTGAAACTCTCATAATTGTTTCCACATTTTCTTCACTTGTCTGTTGTCTTTCGTGTGTGAAGTTCATGTATGTTCTGTAGCTGTAGAGGTAACCCTTTTTACTCAAAATAGCAAAAGGTGTAGCGTTGGAGTTGTAATTTATAGCCATGGACTTCCATAAACATACACATCCCTGTAAAACCTCAAAAGATTTAATTCCTGGTGTCTGAACGCGGGGTGGATCCAACCAAAACAAGATTACACCCCAAAATTGCCTCCTTTGAATTCACCAAAATGTTTAAAGACCCACTCCAATCATCATCAAAGCGTTCCCAGTGGTCTTTTAATTATAACCTTGCCATTCTTAGCCAAAATCCAAAAACCTGTGTTATTTTTGTTGACATAGTTTCTGCAGAGCGGTAGGAGTTCATTAGAAATTTGCCTCTGACTTGTTGGCGGGGCTTTTGCCGTGGAGTAAGCCTACCTCCCTTTCCGTCATCCATCCCTGAACAAACATTAGAAGAGCAAAAAAAAATCAGGGAGCTTGTGGCTTGCCGTAGTAGCTGCAAGCTTTTTCCGACTGCATTTTAGTAGTTAAGTATTTTTTAATAGAAAGGTACATACATTTTAAATAAGAAAAATCCACACAAGTATCAATAACTTTATTTTTAGCACTATTTTGTGAAACCTTTTACCTATTGTATATTAGGAGAAATGTAAAAGCGTAAAGTACTGGTTGTGGTTATCCAGAACGAAGTTTTTTTTGAATATTATCAACAACCACCAAAGGAAAACAGATCATTGAAAATATTTTCATACATTCTATTTTCGGGGATAATCCATTTAAAAAAAGCTGGTTTCTGTTGTTTATTTTTATTTGAACTTTGCAGTAATTCGTATTTTTTTGTTAATAACCCATGTCTGATGAGCTATGCCAGATTGGATTTAGTATTTTACCGTTATTGCTATGGCTTTAGTCATACTAAGATGAGAAAATGTTCTCTCCAGTGTAAGCATGGGGCTTTTCTCATATCCACTGTAATCTGACCCACTGAAGTATTGATTAGACCAGCTTTAAAATTATTTACTTTCCCACAAAAGGAGTGATTTATTACTAAGAAGTAATAACCCTACAAAGTGAGAGTGACCTTCAGGTCTAACAACAGTATAAAATGATGATCTAAAGCCTTATAGAGAGGCATAATAAGGCGTTCAAACAGGCTGTACAGAGTATTTCTGTGGAATGAGAATCTTCTATCTCCGTCTACTCTTGTTTATGTTTGTATTCTTGTTTCAATTTTCGTCTTTTCACATCTACAGCTGATTCCCCCTCATTCCGCTGATCACATTGGATTGCACAGAACCTTCAGGTATTCAGCTGCACTCTGTCCTTCTCTATTTATCCTCTGCTCCCCCTCTGTCTATCTGCTTCAGGTTCCAGACTTCCTCTATAGCCGCGTTTACATGGGCAAAAGTAATCGGAAAGAACGCCTGATCGGAAAGAAAATGCGTCATGTAAACGCGCCGTTCGGAATACTCTGCTCCGATCAGACTCGTTCGGATCAGAATTTCTTTCCGATCGAGATAGGTGGGTTATACCGATCGTTTATCCGATCGTGGAGCATGTAGACGGTCATTCCGATCATGTGTCACTGCTGCTCTGGGTTACGTCACGCATAGACGGTGCTTCGCTGAGGGAAAGCTTTGGACCATCTCTGCGGACGCCCCGTGAAAAGCGCCGCTCCGCTCTCGCCCCGCTGGCTCTCTGCCTCTCCCTCCTTCACGAGGGGTATGCAGGGCAGCAGCGCTTTTTTCCACTGGTACCCGAGCCCCGGTGCCAGTGGACCAAGTGAGCAGAGGAGCCAGATAACTTTGTGTGTGAAGGGAGGGAGTGGTGCTTAGTTACGTGTGCGTTTGTTGTTTTGCCGTCCCGCCACTCTGGGTTAGCGGCTGCAGGACTCAGGAGGAACCGTGTTTGGGGCGGTGTGTGAACGTCTCAGAGCAGAAATAAATGTTGCTCAGCCCTTAGAAGCTGTCCCGGCAAAATAAAGGCCGATGTTATTCCCACATATTTACGTGCTGCCAAGATGTAGATTACTGCGTCTCTCGCACGTTCCTGGATTTTGTGTCCACAAGCAAGGCTAATGTTGTTAGCGCGTGTTTTTAGCCTGTCCTAACTCTTCCAGGTCCGTTCTTCAACATCAAAATCAATGACCACACGGATTAAATAAACGATGAGCGAGCAGGCACTTCATACTATTCATAACATTAATAAAAGCACGTTTGGAAGATCGCCTCGTGTTACGGAGCTGCTGCACTAAAGTCTGTGGCAGCGGTCTGTTTACAACGAGGCGCATCTCTTCTTCCGGGTTTTTTTTTTACCACTACTGCGCATGCCCAAACGATTTATTCCGACCAAAGGTGTGAGCCATGGGAACGCTTGTTCTAATCGGAAAAAGGTTTTCTGATCCCATGTGCACGGGTGAATTTTAACCCGACCATTGATCCGATCAAGATATTCTGCCCATGTAACCGCGGCTTATGTGTTCTTGTGGTTTTCTACATACTCTGCCAAATGGAATTTTTAAAATTTCCACTATCACTCCAATTTGTCATAATTATTTCCTTCTTCCCTGTAACACAGGGATCTGCAACCTTCAACACTTAAAAAGCCATTCGGGTCGATTACTTTCTGACTACAACCCAGTAGAAGCCACAAGGTTTTTCTTTGTGTCCACCATTTCATTTTCTCTTTTTTTTGTAGAATGAAGAAATATATATATATATATGTGTGTGTGTGTGTGTGTGTGTGTGTGTGTGTGTGTGTGTGTGTGTGTGTGTGTGTGTGTGTGTGTGTGTGTGTGTGTGTTATTTTTTTTCCCTCCGGACAGGACTTGTACCAAATCTAACTTCATACCAACGTGCCTTATGTGTGGATTCTGGTTGTAATTAATGACCTCCAATTGTTTTTCTGTGGTTCAGGGCTCTCCATAATCTGTCAAAATGTTTTAGTACAACTTTGATAAACTATGAAACCAGATTGCTTGATGGAATGTTGGAGCATTATGGGTACTGTAGTCAGAAGCTTCGCGGTGTGACAGGTGCTGTGATTCAACTGGTTTTGAATAAGTTAAACAAATTTTCTGACTTTAGTTTCACTTGATGAGTCTTGTAGTTCAAAAATATATTTTACGATAAAAATGTTTTTCTTTTTCTTTAACCAGCGGGGTCAAAGAGCCACATGTGGGTCTGGAGCCCTGCTCCAACACCTCATTGCATCTGGATTCTTTGTAGCCCTTCAATGCAACACTTTATTCTACCATCATTTAGTGTTTTCTCAAACCAATTTGTCATTTTTGTGTAACCTCATTTGAGTGTAATCCATCACAGCAGCCTTAACTAAACTCGTTTTTACATAAGCTGATAACATTTCATACAAACATGCTACACGCATGGATGCAAGCTGCACGCCCTGCGATTACACGCCACCGCGTTGACGCACGCGTGGCAACTCCCCGGGCTTGTCGTACCCAGAGGATTTTCTGATTGCATTTCTGCATGCATGTTCGCATCTCCGGGTTGAGAGGGTTGCATCACCGCGTCATTACAGCTGACGTCTTCAGTGAATTGAACGGGAGTGAAAGGTCAAAGAGACATTTGACAACATTAAAAAGGGGAGAAATAAAAAGATGCACTGTGGGTTAAAGGAGGATTAGTGCTGGAACATCCGCTCTGTTTGTTGGGTACTTGTGGTTGTTTCACACCTGGTTGCTTTAATGACCACAAAGGGGATAGAAATACCTGCAAATAAATAAAAGCCAGCCTCTGTCTTTTCATTGAGAATGTACAATTCAAGTTTTTTCACTACTTTGCCTTTTTGCACGTCTTAGCCTGCAGGACTGCTGCGCGTAACTTCATTAGTTCGACTGAAGCTTTATCGCTTTGCTTTGAACACAAACAAATCAAGCACGGCTGTATCCTCCATCTGCTCTGGTATCAAACCGTCCAGCTTCTTGGCAGAGCGCACACTCTTGCAGCGAGCCGCACCTCTCGTTGGCGCAAATTCAAAGGGGAAGTCAATTTAAATCCCTGCAGGGATGCTGGTGTTTGGTGAAAGGAGGAAAATAAAAGCACCTGACTCTCTTCAAAAATTGAGTGCACAGCTAACTGTTTATGAGCCTCCTAAGTAGGAGGAAGTAGCTTATTACTCTTTTTTTTTCTCCCTTTCCTATTATACGTCAAAGAAGAGACTGTTGGTGGCTCATCTAAAGGCAGCTTTCAGGACTGTTTTTGTGTTGGACTCAAGATGTCATCATCTCCAAAACACAAAGCAGGCAGCTATATATATATATATATTTTTTTTTAAATCTCCAGTGAGTCTTGAAACAATCTTTCATGTACCACCATGAGATGTTTCTGAAAAAACAGACAATCTCTTCCAAATGTCTTCATGTTATTGACTTCCCGATCCCAGCGCGTGCACCTACAGCTGGAAGAGGCTTGGTGCCAGAGTGTTAAAGCAGTGCAAACCTCTGAAATCTGGCTTCAGGCTTTTCCTTTCGCAGCTCCATTCCGAAATATAAAGAGTTGGTGTAGTTCTGGTTGGACGGCAATTCCGCAACTAAATCATGCCCTTACTCCCGTTTCAAAAGGACGCCGCACATTCGCCACTACCAAATCCTAGTCCTTGATTGGTCAAAGTTCAACTGGTTTAACTTTCAGCGTGCATCCAGTGTGGCCGTGTGTTTTGTACTTAGCGCCAAAGAACGGACCTTAAAAATTTGTGTGAACATGAAAGTTTTAAACAAAGAAACCCGAAACGTACATAAATGTGTGTTTACATAGACTTTTCATTGGAAATGAACTTGGCATAAAAATGATCAGCTGCCCCAACAATGTTTCTCCCTACTCTTTAATGTTCCAAACTTGGAAGCCATCTGGTGGGAATATATTGCAATTCTAATATGTTATATTTTTCACATTTCACTTCAGTTTTCAAGCAGGATTTATTAACTTCTTTAGCCCTTTCACACAGAGTAATTAGCAATGTCCCAATAATCCAGAACTATATATAATTTTGCAACACGTGAACAAAAAAAGATAACACTGAAGATTAATTTTTGTATATAATTGGAAAAAAGTGTAGGTTAACAGTGGCAACAGTTTTTTTTATATATAAAGAACAATGCCCCTAAACAAGTTCCACTATACCATAGTAACATGCAGCTGTACAGGGGGTTGACCTGTATGAGCCCTGCAGGTTTTTCTGGCGGTCTAGGCCCGTGAAGGGTCGTAGAGAGGAGTGCCAGCAGCTTAAAGAGAGCATAGGTGTGTGGTCACCTCAAGGGACATCATGAAAATGGAATGGACCATTGTCATGCATGTGGTAAATGTATTTCTATGGATAATGTAAGTTACAGGCACCTATGATGTAAGGGTGAAGCTGTCGCACGGTGCCCAAGTCATTTGTAAGGTGCGCCCACTGACAGTTATGGAGTGCTGCACCCATGGAGTGTGAAGGTGATACATAAGTGCTTGAAGGACACCTGTAGAATGCCCTACACTCTGACTTTGAAATGTCCTCATTTCTAACAGTCAGACTGCGCGCAAGATGCACACAAGGATCACGCATTTATCACGCACTAACGGGATCCTTGCAACCGCCGGGATTTGAGGGGTTGGAAAATGATACGTTCGTTTATTCCTGGGTCTCCCCTACTTCCCCCTTACATGCTGCCTAAGTGTTCGCTCTGATCTGCATGCTTGCAGAAAAAAATGCCCACAGACATTTTCACTCCCTGGGTTCACAGAGTGTTGTGCGACCTTGGTATTTCGTGCGGGTTATTACAGATGTGCCCCCTTTTTCCCCCAGCAGACGGCCCATATACACCTGTAAGGCAAGTTGTTGTGACGAAGGCTTTACAAATGACCACTCTGATTCAATTCAAAATTTAATATTTTTTTAAACTACCATTCAAAACTTGTTTTATTTAGCTTTGATTACCACTTTGGACAAAACTAGCAATATATTGAACAAAATAAAAACTGTTGGAATTCTTCCAATAACATTAACCATAATGTTTTTTTGTCTTAAAAATACAAAAAATGGCTTCAAAGGAAATATCAAGTCATAGATTTACTGTACTGATAACGGTATTTTAAGTAAAGATCAGGTTGAGGTTGAAATGATGTTTTTGTGGCTCATTTGGCACATAAACATGATATTACCAATAGTAAAGCTTTAAATATTTAGGAAAAGTAATGTTTTTGTGTAAATTTCCATTAAATCTGTTTGGCTAAATAGGTACTTAAACATGACGGAATTATCAAGGCAAGATTAATTGCATAAGAAAATCCTATAACCCGTACGTAATGATGCCACCCAAATAATGGTAAACCACTTGACTAATCAATAGATAAATCAACAAGCAAACCCCTCATTAGGTGCAGGAGTTAATTTAGGACGGGACTCCACTCCAATTTTATTTTACAGAGACTAGAACCACAACAGGCTCTTCGTGGTCGGGGATCCATTCGTGAATCCAAGGCTACAGCTGTGTTAATGCCCACTGCTCCTGTTGTGCTGCCTCATGCTAATTTGTTCACACTCATTTGTTGATGCGCGGTGAGTGTGTGAATTTTGATATGTTGTGCTTCGGCCTCGTTTCCTCCATGTGTGCGACGGGATCTCAGCACCGTGCTGTCGCAGCCTCTCAGCTTCAGCCGCTGCACAAACACGTTTGCACAAACGAGCAAACACAGGCTGGCAGATACTGGATATGAACATCTGCAATACGACTGCCCCTAAAATGTGTGTGTGTGTGTTTGTGTGTGTGCGCGCATTGAAATATATCCATTACCTCCCATTGAGAGGAGGTAGACGAAGATTATGGTGATGGGTTATGAAAGGTTGAATGTGTCGCGTGCATTATGTGATTGCATACATTACATTATAGGGATTTTCTGAAGCCCCAGTTGGGAATCTGTCAAACTGCCAGAGCCAGTTCAGACTCGGCTTGTGGCCTGGCTGCGTGGAAGCTATGTTCCTTCAGGATTTACAGCTCAGTGGAGGTCGCAACATTCTGAGACTCTCTGGCGTATTTAAAGGGCGTAGACCATGCAAAATCAATTTTTGTATGTAAGTGTATGATAATGTTCATCCATCACAAAAAGAAAACCCCAAAGTGGTATTTCGTTCACGTATTTCTGAATATTCCTAAAAAAACCTGCACCAGACCCTCCCAATCCACAAAAACGAGTGGGTCCTCTTATTGTGACATAGATAAGTGAGAACCGCCCGTTCCAGGAAGAGTCTGTGCTGTCAGCTCCTCCCCCAGGCTAACACACACACACACTTTCTCCGTGGAGCTAGTGGTGATTGGTTCAAAGCTTTCCTTTTATATCCACATTATGCACATCTATCTTTGCAAAAGTTCGGATGTTGTTTACTTTTGTAGGCGAGACTCAGACACGCTGCCGAGGCCGAGGTTGACGTCATGAAATGGGCGGCACCCACACGGAGCAAAAGACGGCGCCTCGGAGACCAAGTCATCTTCTGCATAGAAAAATGAGCTGCGAAAATAACTTTTTGTGTGCCAATGGTAATATATTATCATACACATGGATATAGTTTACTATAGAAGGCGTAAGACTAGCATGGTATAGGCCCTTTAAGGAAATGAGGAATTAATCAAACCATCTGAACTGAAAGGAAAAAACTTCCAATATAGCTTAAGGGTTTTTCCAGGGGTGTCAAACTCCTGCTGGTTTCCCAGAAATCCTGAATGATCTTCTGGTGTTTACCTGGATCAGGTGTGTTTAGCCAATAGGGAGCTTCAATGGCCAGTTGGTTGGAAAATATGTTGGACACTAGCCTATATGGGGCCCACACATGAAATATTGAGGTTGTAGAGCCAAATGTTTGTGTACTTCGAATCGGCCACTCCTCTCTACAACCCAAAAATCGCCAGTACTCATATCAGTGCTTGTGACTACAGCCTTAGTCATTGAGGGGTTTTCTGCACGATGGACTGATCATTTGTTATCTGACATTGGCTGGGATAGGCTCCAGCAACTGATAACCCCAAAAGGGATTCAACGGGTTTTGAAGATGTATAGATTGATTTCCATTTATAAAATTAGGGTCTTGGTCCTACATCCTAAATTGAATAAGAAGCATATAAACATAGTTCTTGAGGTTCAATCTTTAGTTTTTATTCAAACTGGAGTTTGAATTTGTTTTCGTTTTTTTTTTTACTCACAGCTTCAATAAAAGCTTCATAATATAAAGTCGTCAGCAGTTCCTTCTGGATTATACTAGCAGCCGGATAATTGACACATTGATAAATCAACATCCCCTTATGTCATTATGGATAAAGAGATGCTCCATTAAACTGATTATTTTTACTGCTCGGCTCGGGGGCAACCCGCCTGTCCCCTGGCCGGAGTCACCACTATCATTTCATCCACTTCAACAACATTATTTTTCATTTTTGTGTGCAATTTGGCAATTATGGTACATTTCGATGGTTAAGTCAATCCTTCATCAAAGTCATTTCCCTAAACATAAGGTCCTTTGGATAAAAAAAACCTAAATATTTGACAGTCGTCTGATCTAAAAATAAACCAGTGTTGCCAGCTTGGTGCCAACAAGCAACAAATCTTGCAACTTCACCTGTTCACTCTGAAAACGTTTCTGGCGCTTGGAGACTCAAATTTGAAAGGATGTATTGTTCTGCCATGGATGTTCTTACCCAGCAGGTACAGGTGCTATTGTGAGGCTCCGCCCTCCCTGAAAGCCGTCTCCACAGACAGCTGCTGTAGAGAGTTGGGAGATCTACACCTCGCCACATTAAGTATACAAATTAATCATGCGTGTTTGATGCTGCAGCAGATCCCGCCCAGATTCATATTTATTTTCAGAAAAAAGCAGTTTTAGTTACAGTTACTATCGTTTTTATTTTGTTGTATTTATCAGTCACACCTTCAAAGTTAGATGAGGCGGAAGTTGGCGTCCATTCTTTTGCGTCCACAAGTAAGGGTAACATTAGGGGAAAATCGATGTCACATTTTACAGAAAATCCAGTAGACAAAGAACTTTTGACTTGGCTGTAGATATTTTACATAGAATAAAAACTCACTTTTCCCTCAAAAATCGGATGCAAACCTCAGCCTCGTCCAGGCAGGTCCGTGCCCTAAAACAGGTTGGGAACCGCTGGTTTCCGTAAAAAGATGATTTGCGTTGATGAACAGCTGTCGACGAATGCGTCAGTCCCATCTCTCTGATCCCTGATCCACACTGTTGTAGTCATAAACCTTAAGCCCCGGAGCACCATTCACTTGTCTCATTTTTTATTTTGGTTCTAATCTCCACGTACAATAAAACATTCATATACTGTTCACCATTTATCTGTCTCCTGACAGAACAAATCATATCTGGTCTTTAGAGCCTAGAGGGCCCTCTGATGCTTTCTTCATTTCCTCCTCAGTCCTGTTCTGCTATTATTCTTTCCTCTCATCATCTCTTTTCTCTTAATTTTCCCTTCTTTTCTTTTTGCAAACCCCTTTAGTTTATGTCTGTGATGCTTTGCTCATCGCTGCGGTCATCATCATTGCGCGATCTGCTTGTATCTAAGTCGCCACTTCAAACAGGCTGTTGGATGAATGAAGGGTTAACGCTGAGCACTAATACAAAGACGGGTAGAAAGCGTCAGATCCTTACTCTCCACAGATCTCCTCACGGTTACTTGCAAGTACGAATTTACTAACACACCCACTTACTTCTGGCATGGAACAGATTGAAATCAGAAATTTTCAAAGAAAGGCAAAAATGGTTTGGTACAAAAAATTACAAATCAATAACGAGCAAGAAGTAGTTCTTTAACCTTTTAACATCAGAGCTTTAGCGAAGTGTTGACATTCTTTCGAGTCTTCAGTCATTTATGCATTTAACACAGTTCTAGCGGATTCTGAAGTAGAAAAAACAGCTTTGCACTGATATGCAAAACTTTACGTCAGTAATGTGTAAAGCAGATACCAAAAGCTACCTTTCTCCATGGAAGAATGATTGCGTAAACGGTCAAAGAGTTCTGGTTTGTCTAAGAGTGTGTTATTTAGGTGTCGCTCACAATATCTCCGTTTTTAGAGGGTTGCACAACGGAGAGAAATACACATTGTTTTTTTTCTTTTTGAGGACATTACTCGAGTCTCATTTTTTTTGTTTTTGTCTTGATTGGAGGCATTCACGTCCAGTCAGTCACTGCAAGGGAAATGTGACATTGGATGTAACCGAGGCAGCTGTAAGTAAACTGCTCAAACTGTGAAGAAGGTAGCGGATGAACTAAGGCTGCACGATAAAGAGTAAAACTTGCGAAATGCGATATTAGTGATTAATATTGCGATGACGATAAACCTTGCGGTAAATGAACATATAGCAAAACAATCAAAAACATCATTACCATTTGCATATTTAATGAAACCATTCATTGCGATTTTCACCGTCTTTTGCGATATGCATATTGTACAGCTTGATATTGCGATGACGATAAATTTGCGATTTATTGTGCAGGCCTAAGATGAACGGAAATACAGTGGTGGACAAAATTGTTGGTACCCCTCAGTTAAAGAAAGAAAGTCCACAATGCTTGAAATTGCTTGAAACGTTCAAAAGTAACAATAAATAAAAATGTCTTGAAAATAAAATAATCAAAATCAGCCATTACTTTTGAGTTCTTGATTAACAGAATTATTAAAAAAAACAAAAAAAAACAAATAGGGCTGGACAAAAATGATGGTACCCATAACTTCATATTTTGTTGCACAACCTTTTGAGGCCATCACTGCAATTAAACGGTTTCTGTATTTGTCAATGAGCCTTCTGCACCTGTCCACAGGTATTCTGGCCCACTCCTCATGAGCAAACTGCTTCAGTTGTCTCAGGTTTGACGGGTGTCTTCTCCAAATGTTTCAGCTCCTTCCACAGATGTTCAATGGGATTCAGATCTGGGCTCATAGAAGCCACTTCAGAATAGTCCAACGCTTTTCTCTCTGCCATTCTTGGGGGTTTTTTTTTGGCTGTGTGTTTTGGATCATTGTCCTGTTGGAAGACCCATGACCTGCAACTGAGACCAAGCTTTCTGACACTATGCAGCACATTTCTATCCAGAATGCCTTGATAATCTTGAGATTTCATTTTACCTTGCACAACTTCAAGACACCCTGTGCCAGATGCAGCAAAGCAGCCCCAAAACAGAACTGAGCCTCCTCCATGTTTCACAGTAGGGACAGTGTTCTTTTAGTCGTATTCTTCATTCTTGAGTCTACCAACATAGCGCTGATGTGCCTTACCAAAAAGCTCCAGGTTTTACCTCAATAAAGACTAATTGCCCAGGGGGTCATAATGAACTCAGGTATATCCTTTAATTGACATCACAGCTGTTTTCAAACAAAGAGATGTTGGACTGAAGGCCAGAAATCACAGTTTTTTTCTCCAACATAGTGGCTGTTTTCAATCAATCTGTAAACTTTTACGATGTTCCCTTACATAGGCTTCCCTAGTCAAGATTAGGGATACAAATTCAAATGGCGTGAAAGGAACGTACCGGGTATTCGTCAATATATTTTTCAGTTTAACTGTGAAGATTTATATTTGACAGTAATTCAACATTGTACATGTTGGATTCATAACAAAAAATAGACATGTCAAATGTAAAACCAAATGTTTTCATATTTTTTTCGTTTCTTTTTGGTGTGTGCAGAACCTTTTGACAATTATTTTACCCCATAGTGAGCCTTTAAGGGGGAAAAAAAACACAATATAACAGGAGCTGTCTTACAGGAATTGAACCCCCACCAAGAGGTGAGAAGCTGCTCTTGTGTCAAGTTAAAACAGGTCGTGAAATGTGACTGTTATATCTGGCTTTTCTTGTTTAAATCAAATGATCTCATCATCACACTAAGCTCTGAACTTTTCCTGAAATGTGTGAAGCTCATTCTGTCTCCCCCTGTTCTCTCAGTGAAGCTCCTGCTCCTGCAGGGGAATAGAAATGAGTCAGCCTTTGCTCAAAAGCACTACATTAAGTAGTGGGAAAACATTATTTTCCCCCCTCTTGCCTCTTTGGTTTGACTCCTGCTTTGAAAGAGAAAAACTACAGGCTGGTAGGTGTGAAGTCAGCATTCCGATTTACCCCTAAAACCTCACATAGCGGGTTTGCTTTTATTGATCTCTTTAGCCCCCCCTCACCACACTTTGCACGAGAAATCGCTTATCGATCCATAGCGAGAAAAACAGCCGCAGAGTTTAGAGGGAACTCATTTCCCTCCTCATTTCTTTTTGCCATCCGCCTTTTTTATGCCCCCTTATTCTTCCCTGCTTGTCCTGCACGCGCACAATCACACACCGCTCCTCTATGCATAACGATGAGGACTTTAGTGTGTCATTAATCACCATGGCAACAGTATTGGACCCACATCTTAATCTGCCTTCCTTTTGTCAAATGTTTTTCTTGCACGCTCACATTTGCGCCGCCATCTGTATTGGGCGCCGTATGGGATAATATCGACTGTGACATGCTGCTGGTGCATTTCTAAGGATTTTTAGAGTGGTACCACCGGGTTTGGATTTGTTGTGTGCAAAAAAAAACCAAAAAAACTAAGGAAAATCCAGGATTTAGAGCGACAAGTGTGTGTGTGTTTGTGCAGCCTAGCTGTTATCACAGCAGGTTAAGTTTAATAACTTTAGTTCCACAGATTGCATTTCCTCATAAAAGAAGCCAACATATTTATTTTTTGCTCGTATTTCTGTGCTAAAAACAGGCATTAAGCAAATTGTCAGTGAGACCAGATGGGCACGTAAATGTTTTTCGAGCATTTGTTACATAATTTGCTTATAATGTGTGTGTTTATTCCTGCAGATGATTGTACCGGCGAGTTGTTGGGGATGCATGGAATAGTTTTATACCAGCCAAAGCAGATAACAACAGGATTTGAGGCATAAACATGAGTTTATATCTAATTTATTTAATTGGTTTAGTTTTGCACATAGAGAAATAATCCAGACAGTATCCGCTTTAGATCCAGAATGCTTAAAAAAAGAAAAGAAACGTCCTTTTATATCTGTATATCTTAAATATGTTACTTCTTGCATCTTTCATTTATTCTGATAAAAGAAATATTTAAACTGCTTCAGAAAAGCCACTCAAGCTCTGGGAAAACTCTGACACTTCCTTCAATAACTGGCAACACAAACCTTTCTTAGTTTTTTTTTTTTACTGCCAGTTATGTGACCTAAATAAAGCCTGCAGAAACGAGGGCTTAAAAATGGTCTGATTAGCCCAGTTTCCTTCATTGATTAGGTCATGCAACTACAACTTTAAAAGAGTATAGCAAAGATGATAAAAATTGATTATTAAAAAGTGTGTGATTTTTGTAGAAATGTAGGATCATAATCACTTTATTTCACATATACTTGCACCAAAAATATACATACAGTATTCATACTTGTCACCCCTGTTTGTTTTGACATTATAGCGTCAGTATTTGTTGGGGTTTACTGGTTTACCGTATTTTCCTCACTATTGTTTTTTAATAAATGACGTTGCATCTTATAACCTGGGAGACCTCATCAATGCATTAACTGTGGTCGTGCTCACTAAATTTTGAAGCGATTTTAAGAGGTGGACTAAACCAATGTCGGACTGTTTTGAATACGCTAACGCGGCTAACGTATAGCGGTGTCACACTGTGTTTTTTTGTGTGTTATTAATCAGGTTGGGATTTAGCATAGCAACGTTTGTTTTAGAGGTATCAGTCTGTTTTTTCTTTATGTGTTGCAAACAAGGTTGCTTGTTGCTGATGGTGGATGTGTCCTCATTGGAGGGCTGCTTATGTCACAGCGCCGCGACAAGTGCTGTCCAAATTTAGATGTGGCCAACGAAAACGGCCTTCTTTTTCCTGATGTTCCCGATTGGCCTGGTGTATCTTCTATGCTGCCCATATCCCAAGATGCATTGCGGCCAAACCTCGAGATTTTCTGACAACAATGGCATTGGGACCCGAGGTTGGAGATAATTGCACATTTTTATAATGACACCTCCGAGACTAAAAGTTGGATGAAATAAGCCAGGAAAATTTTGAGGTCCATGCCTGGTTCACTAGTTCTCTATGCTCAGGACTCACGGTTGCTAGGCGACAGAACATTCGCCGATACGGCTGAAATTATCTAAATGCTAGACTCGTCCAAATTTACAGCCGTTAACATCGGTCCTACCCGGTCGACCCAGCCAACGTTGCACGGAACGGCCACGGCCACTGAAGGATGCAGCCCTTGGATTTGGACACACCCACTGTGAATATGCTAATGTGGCGAACACTTCCAGCGTGCTACGTGTAGCGTGTTCCAAACAAGTTTTAGAATTACTGCAAATGGAGTTATTCAAATCTGAATGACGTACGGATTTACCTCTGATTCTTTTGTCTTCCTTAATGTAACTTATAGTTCGGTGCGCCTTATGACAGAAGTTTGAAAAAATAGGCCATATTATCTGGTGTGCCCCTATAGTATGGAACATGGGGTAGTTCCCATCTTGAAGCTCTGACAGAAAATAAACCAGTTATCTACTTTTATGGATGATATTAACATGTGGAAAATGTCGTTAGTATGAATATTTATAGACTTTATGGATCCACTGTGCTCTGATGGTGAAAGTTTGCATGATTTATACAAAAATAAATGAAAATACTGTACACATAAAAATATCACTCAAACGCAACTAACTGTGGTCTGTATTCGCCAATAGAGACTTCTGGGAAATTTCCTGGGCACTGGAGTTTGGGGTTGTAGATTCTGACACCCCCCAAAAAAATGATGAACACAAAATGTAGTGCACAAAGTAGTGAGTGGTGAAGGACACAACCTGTGTGTGTTTCTTGTACGTGTCGATGATGAACTGGGGGAGGCTCACATAACACTTTAGTATGTGATTGACCTCACAAGTCCTGAGCTGTTGGTTTGTTTCTCTCTCCTGACACTGATGAGCCGTTTCCAAAGTCTGTGATGAGCGGACACCTCGTCTGCGGGGCTGACGGTGTGACAAGGCCGGCCTCTACGCGGCGCCCAAAGCGACATCAGCCTTCTGAAAATGACCTCTGACAGACCAAAATCTGCGAAGTCTGCGACTTCTGAGACGTCTTATAGGAATATCCTCTGAGCAACAAACTCAGAACATGAAGCAACACTTGGATGCGCATTTGACGGGGGATCGACCGACTCTGTTCAGACAAGTGACTCAGCAGAAAACACAACAGAGTGTGTGGTGAATTCCGTGCGGTCCGCAGTGAGACATCGGACGCTCCTGGCCGCGTCTAAGCAATCATATTAATTCTAGATGACTTGCAGTCAGACCTGTCATCTGCTGACCCAGCTACTGACTTCTCCTGTGGGCACAAGAGTTAGCAGACAGACTTTCTGATACTTCCTGCTGTTCTGTGCTCTCAGCAAGCATCGGTCACCGAGTGCACCTGTTGACCTGCAGATACAGGAAGTAATTTAACAGAAACTCCCTCTTCTAGCTGGAGTTTGACATAGAACTTCAGGATAGAAGAACAAAAGAGAAATAAACAAAAAAAGGTTCAAAATCAACACACTGATATGGTGCCTTAAAAAACAGAAAGAATTGAAGGTAATGTTTATTTAATAGTAACATAAAACAGAGACCAGGTCTTTAGCATGGCTCATGTGGCTGCAATAGTTTAACCCTTTAACACCAGAGCTTTAGCTCCAATATTGACATTCTTATGAATACCATAACTTGTCAACCGTTTACGCGATTAATGTAATCGCAATGCAATGCAACACTATGTGTAGTAATGTGTTGGATATCGGCGCATAGCCGAAATGAAAAGCCACCTTTCTCTGTCAGAATCACTGATGGCGTGAGCGAGTTACAGTGTGTCAAATAGCATATTATTTAGGTGACATCTCGGGTGTTAAAGGGTAAAGACAAGTTGTAACAAGAATTTTTTTTTTTAAAGTCTTCAAAAAACTTATCATAAAACAAGCAAAGCAAACCACAATAAAGTTGATGCTGTCATCACAGAAATTCAAACCTGCCTCAAAATATTCTTGTCAAAAAGGGAGAAATGTAATGTAAAAGATCCAAGAATATACTAAATCAAACTGTAACTTTTACACAAATCGGACATTTTTAGACACTAAATCTTTGTGAAAGCCCAAATAACATTATTTCTTAAACTTCTATGATACACTTGTTCGTGGTTTGCAGGTATATCAGTAGTAGAAGCCGGTAGCAGTCCAAAGAGAAACTAGTAAGAACAGCAAAACTGAGTTACGGGTGATGATGCAGTCCCTGAGGAAATCCACCAATCAGCATAACATGAGCAGACACAATATCTAATCAGCACAATGACAGTTATCAACACACAGATACAGGATATGCAGCAGCCAGTTTAAGAACCCTTTAAAGATGTAAACTATTATTTATCTGGTTTTTATTTTTCCTAGTTTGCAATCATTACCTCATGATGATATTGGGAAATAATCCCTGCAGGAAAGTTCAGAGATTGTAAAAATAAACCCCTTTGTGTTCAAAAAATTGAATTATTATTTTTTACTTCTGACCCAAAGATACAAAGTAATATATTTTCTCCTTATATAAAACCATGACACAAAGAGAATCCAGAAGAAAAAAACTCACATTCTGTATCTAACTATTCCTGTCTATCTACTCCAAGGTACGACTAATTCTTTCTAAAGTTAATCTTTATGCTAACTAACTTATAGGGATGGTGTAACAATTATAAGCAGCTTTTTTAGTGCAGAACAAAATACTGCAAGGTGATCTGTAGGAATAAAATAGTAAAAACAGCTTTTTCTGGCACATTTCTACTGTTGAAATGGATGTCCTTGTCCAGAGGGAGCAGGTCAGGCATCCAGATGGTGGCAAAGTCTAACTCCCAGTGGAGAGGACTGTTTGAACAACAGTAAGTCACCTGCCCCGCCAACTCATGCAACCTTTTGAAAAAAAAAACAACAAAAAAACAGTTTTGCTTTAACTTTTCTATTGTCTGGTGTTGGTGGGAGCAAATTTGTCGATGCAGACACTCAAATAGGCAGTCCTCTGCATCAGTGAGTCACCAGTCACTCCATTTGGACTCAATATGCTGCCATTTAGACCAGACTGTAGCACACTCACAAGCGCGATTGTGTCTGTATGTTTTGTTTTCACTGTGGGTTTGTGTTTCGCACTTCATTATTATGCATCTCTGTGTTGCAAGCCAGTGCAATGCATTTGAAAGCAGAGTGCATGTCTTTTCGTTTGTTGTTTGACCTTTCAGGAACCCTCAGTTAATTCCACGCCGTTGGTTATCTGTGGACCTGTGTCGGTTTGTGTGTGCGTGGTGTGTGCACACTGGAAGGTGGTTACATAGGAATGAGGGGAAGCTACAGAAATATTTGATATTTTGATCTGAATTTGTAGCGTTAAGTGTATCGTCAAGAATTTGTGAGAATAATGTATATTCAACACATTTTTGACGTACAGGTGATGCTGTCGTACGATGTTGACAATTACCTCACACTCTAGTCGTTCGTAAGGTGCGCGTACTAACTCCTTACTGACTGCGCATAAATGCTGCACACACAGGGTGTGCAGGTAAGACTTAAATGTCCGTATAGACTACACTCTGGTACCTCATGTCCTCATTTTTAATGCCTGATTGACACAGGTCGTCTGCGTCTCCCGTCCATCGCGTGGGGAGTCCATCTCCTCCAGGTAATTTACATTGTTTCCGCTGCAGCTCCAGTCCGTCCCCACTTCCCTCTGGCTTCTGGAGCAGTTGTTCCAACAGAAGAAATTGACATAAAAATGTTTTCTTACCATCAAAATTTCAAACGTAGGCAATCGGCCCTCTCCTTCCTCGCTGAGTCTTTGTAAAATTCATGTTCTGAGTCAAAAAGGTTTTTGCAATTTTGAAATTAAACTTGGATGGTGGTGTTCTCCACAGTGTGTGCGTTAATGTGCGTTATTGTGTGGACACGTCACCTTAAATATGTAATATTTTATTTTGAAAGTACAATGGAAGTTTGTATTTTGAAACCTGGTCCTGTTTCACAGCTTTCTGGCTTTTTGTCACAAAACTGATGCGTTGACGGACTATAAATAGAACTCCTGTAAAGGGACGGACATCAGACACAGACATTAGGAATGTGATTAGGCCTGCACAATAAATCGCAAATGTATCGCTTTCATTATATCGAGCTGTGCTATACGCATATTGCGAAAAACGGCGGATATCGTTAAAAACAATCTTATGGCAGCTTGAAGTATTTAACAAATCAAATAATCCCCTTTATATCATTGAACAATTGGATGGAACCCTTTAGTATTAGATGCTTGCCTCCTATGTAGACGAGGGTCCTTTGGAGTATAATTGAAGTTATGTTGAGTCTTATTTAAATTAAATTGTGAAAAGTAAATGATGTACATAGTTGTTTTGCTATTTGTTCAAGTATCAGAAGTTATATCGTCATCGCAATATTGCGATGATTTTATATTTATTTTATATATATATATTTCCTGCGTGCCTCGTTCAGTTTAGCCATTTCTTGCCCACAGACAGCCTGTATCCACCCATAAAAGCAGTTGTGACTGAGGCATTTGCTGAGTTACTGTCTAATCTGTTGCCATATGTTCCAAAGTAGCTGATGCTCGCAAAAGCTGCTGGTTTATGACACTGCTGGGTGGGGAAATCGATGGCACCGGGACGAGAGGAGCAGGATTAATAGGTATGTGCAGTAAAGAAAAAAGTAAAAGGACAAATCAGTTGGTTGGAAGTTGGTAAATGAAAAATGCAAGAAGAAAAATGGAAAGCTCCACAACTGGTTGATAGGAACTGAGGTTGGACCTTTCAAATACAAAAACTAGTTCACGAAACTGGAATGAAATGAGGAAATGCAGACAACAGATGTGCAGAGGTGGATGGAGATGTTATAGGAGAGGAAGGAGAGGTCCAAAATGACACGGTCTGCCTGGGGGGGAACATGGATAGATGATTGCTATGAAGATGGAAGAGTGGGACCCGATTAACCTAATTAAAAAATGTTTCGAGATGGAAACTGTTATGCTGAAGATGAAGAATGGAGACAAACCTGTCCGGAAGAGTAACCGAGATTTCAACCACTTTCATTTTTGTCCCTCCCATATGTGCAATTGGGTTGCAATAGATTATGTACAGATTAACACCATGAACATGGGGATGAACAAAGGGTAAAAAATATGAACAACATAATAAACATAAATTGAAATTTGAAGAGGATTAAGGAAATAATCTATGTTATGTGGCGGCCAGCTGTAGAGAAATGTCAGCCTGATAAAATAAAGGGCCTGAATGGATGCTTACATGTAAGGCTTGGAAACATCAGACCAGGGGTGCTCGTCACGTCGATCACGATCGACAAGAATGTGACGGCGTGTGTGTGTGTATCTGTTTATTTAAAAAAAAGTTTTTTAAATCAGTTAGCGAATAATTATCCTGACGTCACTTGATTGACATGTAGATTGGCCGATCAAACATCCTCGTCACTGTGGTTAACTAAACTAAGTGCACTTTATTTTTTGTATATCCTGGCGAATGGAGAAGAAATAAACACAGGGGTGTTTCTTGAGGCCCGGGCCGGCCCGTGTGCTTCATCGGTCGGAAGCCAGACGGCTGGCTAAGAGTATCAAAATATTCAATAAAAAGAGAAGGATATAAAATTTTATTTAGGATAAACTGTAGGAAGGAAGAAGCTAATTTAGCCTTGTTTAGTTTCTAGTAGAAAATAAGAGGTTGTGTCTGAATTCCCTTCCTACTCCTTACATAGTGCACTACATCATGTATTATTTCGGAGTGCTGTCCGAATCTCAAATTCCAAAATTGTGTGCATCGATGCTCACTAGATTAAATATAGACCACAATGCATTGTGTTTGAACAATATTTGTGAAAAAAAGTATTTTAACTTATTTTATAAATAAACCATTCACGTTTTCGTCTTCAGAACACGGTAGATTCATAAATAGCCTTCATGAAATGCTTGTATTTTAGGCGTTTTTACTTTGTGAAATTTGTGATTTCATATTTGCTGTCAAAACAAAAACAAAAAAGAAGTCTGAATAGCTTTTAAAATCCAGAGCACCATATAGTTTTATAGTAGTTTGGCAGTGGGAAGGATATTTCGGACATAACCAAATGTATCTTTCTCATTTTAATACTGTAACAGAAAATGAAGGTTCATATTCCACCACTAGGCTACGTCTGCAGTTCAGTTGTTAACAACTGTCAAATGCCTTAGGAGGGTTTCTGTTTGTTTATCAGCACCATGTAAAATTTGAGTCCGATTGGATGTGACACTCAGGAAAGATCCATGTAAGCATAATTAAGAGTGGAATCTAAATCTGAACTTTGAGCAGGCATCAGTGTTTTATGTGTCCTGCTGTACATTCATACAATGGAAAGCATTAGCAACGCCTCATTAACGTTTTGTTCGGTCACACTAATAAAACATCTAAAGCTCTGCAGACATACTGTCTGTTGATGTGACTCTTTGGCTGCAGACACAAAAACAATCGTCTCTCAGTTGCTGAAATACGTTTTATTAATGTATAAAATCTGCAGTATTCATACTCAAGCGTATTTTTAAAACAAATAAAAAAACATGCTTGTTTATGCTTTTGCAAACACTAATTCAGTGATCAATCAAAGAGTAATTACTTAGAATAAATAAATCTTTGATCTTAAAATAATCAAAATAATAATAATTATATTATAATTATAATAATAAAATGTAATTTAAATAAATCATTTAAATTAACTATGATTACCAACTACAGAAACTGTAACAGATCATTTTCAGAATAAAAAATAATAAAAAGAATGTTAGAAAATGTGTAAATATTATTCTAAACCAAGCATTCAGCCTGTGTGGAAAGGACAAAAACAGGAGAACATAAAGTTTTCTCTTTTTAGAATCTCATTGCAAATTAAGCTTTAAATCTTTACAATGCTAGATTTATATAAGAAAAGTATTTGAAAGAAATTGAAAATGTTTTAATTACTGTTTCATTACTTTTTTTTCTTACAAATATAATCATTTTTGCTTAAATCCATGGGTAGAAATGCACTGTTTCCTTTGTGCATCAAAAAATGAATTGCAGCTTGGCTAGATTTTTTGTGAAATCATGTGCAACAGATTGATACAAATAGATATTATCAGCATCACAATCAATGTTAATGTAATTTTTTTCCCCTGGTGACTTCCCTTACAAAAATCACATTTGGAGAGACTAGAAAAAAAGTACTCGTGATACATGAGGGAAAAACGCAAAGGGTGAAATTGATGACCAACAACAGATAAAGTGCAATTTTCATATTCACTCCCACTCTCTAAAACAGTGCATTAAGTTATTAATTCAGCTAACTGGACTAGATGCGCAAGTGGCTTTTCATATCGGCTCATCTAAATTGTAAGTCCCTGTCAGAAAGCACACATTTTGGAACAAACTAAAAACAAGAATTAACTTTGTGATAGTTCTTGTTATGTTCATAGTTTGAGCCTGTAAACCACACCACCACCAGGTAACTTCACTAAATAAAAAGTCAAAAATAAAGATTTGCTGCTATATGATTTCATTAAAGATTCACTCCAATAAAAAATTATATTTGATTTTTTTAACATGTTCTTGTGACATATATAAAGAAAATTAGTCTGAAAATTGCATTTCTGAGTACTTTTTTATTCCAATTGTTGCGAATCAGGAGCAGATGAAAACACGCTGTTAGAAAAAGATCGTATTTGTGACGTAGAAGTACGCTGGGCGGGCCATAAGCTTCCTGCTCTGCTCCATTCTGATGCATCCACTTGTAGTAGATCCATGTACGTATTTGTTTTCCTCGTCTGAGCTGGAATCTCGATCAAAACGTTTCAGCTGCACATCTCCAATATCACTTACCATTTTTGTTGCACTGCTAATGTGAGGTTGGGGGTGTGAGGGGCTGTAAGCTAGAGGAACAAGCTAGTAGACAGATAGCTCTAAGTAATGGGGAGGGAAAGAGGGGCCAGGGATGCTCTGCCTCAACAATTGTCCTGTCCACAACTCAGAGGCAAATTTCTAATGAACTCCTGCCGCTCTGCAGAAACTATGTCCCCCAGGCCTAAACCATACCCACTTTCTCCATGGAGCTAATGGTGTTCGCACAAACGCTTTGCTTTTATATACACAATATACACATATCATCTTTGCAAAAGCCTAGATGTTGTTTGTTTTCGTGGGCGTGACGCAGGCGCACTGCCGGTGCCGGCTCTAGGTTGACGTCATGAAGTGGTCAGCGCCCCAGAGATCAAGTCGCCTTAATGAACTGTGAAAATAACTTTAAAAAATCATCGTTCTTTAGTATGCAAAAGGTGATATATTATCACATTCATGGATTCTGTTTAGTATAAACGGCTTAAGAATAGTATGCAATAGGACGAAGATGGCGGATAGGATAGAAGATGGCGTGCAACAGGATTCATTGTGAATCCGTTGACAACAGTAAACTAACCGATTGATGTAAAACTCTACCATCACGTTACTGTCTCTGCAGTCGTGTGAAGAAACCTAACCGTTCCCCTACTCCGAAGGTACCCAGAAGCAGAACATTGAGACTTAATGGGAGCTAAGCTGGTTTAGATTCTGTATTATATTTGATGCAGCTGTTATTCTCCGGCTAGTGATATGACGGAATAAACCAAACTCCAGCTGAAGCTGCTGTGAACAGGTGGTTAATAAGGTGAAGCAGCAACTGCAAGACTGTTATTTTTTTGCTCTTGGTGAAGGCTGAATCCTCCTGACGGGGAAACAGCCGGACAGATGGACACACACAGGCGCAGATGTCAACCCGTCTTTCTATCAATGCAAGCGCCAGGCCTCTCGAGTTGCAACAGAAAGAGGGTAGAAATCTCACAATCACGTTTTTTTTTCTTTCCCCAAAAGATATGCACTTTACAAATAAAGAAGAGATTCTGGTCGAGCTGAGGTGAACCAGAGAACCTACATCTGGTCAGCTCAGAAAAACTTGACAAGTTTCTCTTCAGATCATCAGAGAAAGTAATTACACTTGTTTTGGTCGTTTAGCCCTTTAATGCCAGAGATGTCGGCAATACCAAAATAACACACTTTCTTTGACACACCGTAACTATGCGACACCATCAGGGGGAATCAGCTGATTCTGTCACAGAGAAAAGCGACTTTTCATATTGGATTTGTGCTTTTACACTTCATGTGAAGTGTTGTGTATTGCTGCAAAGCAGCTTTTCTCCATGACAGAACCAGCTGATTGATCATGATAAATGGTCGAAGAGTTACAGTGGTCCAAACATCGTGAGCACTGGAGCTAAAGCTCTGGTGTTAAAGGATGCAGTGTGCAGACAGGAAAAACAAGCTTCAGCCACCTTGTTCGGTGGTCATGATTTAATATTTCACTGCTATAGATTTAGGGCAGGGTTGGGTGAAGACCCAACAGATCATTTGTTAGGGAGCGTAGAGCAGAGTGAACGTGCGCCAGGAAAAAGGTCTTTTATTAAGGTCACTTAAGTCATAACCAGAGGATTTGCGAGACTAATTAGGGTGGCTAGCTGTTTTTTTTTGTGTGTGTTTTTTTAAAACCCTCCATTTTGGCCAAACAATATCAGCCCCTCGTTAGGAACGCCATACTTGGTCCAGGCTATTGACTGTATACGAGAGCTGGTCTGAGTGACCCCTCCCTCCTTACGTTCCCAACAGGAAGTACCCACTGGCTCCAAGAAGTCAAAATCTCATAGACTTCTATTGAGAAAATAAACCCCTTTAACTTTGTCATTCTATTTATCAGAATGTTTTTGATTATCCTTTCTTTTCACAATGTTTTTTCTTTGAGTTATAAACTGACCGATGGCCCCCGTATGGAACGTTTAAAACATTTCATTGACAGTGTAAGCACCATTTATGTCACACATTTATAATTTATTGCCAGCGATATTTAAATTTAAAAAAACAATTTATGCTTTTATTTTGAAGTCAGTAACTTCCGTTCTAAGACTAAAAATGTTACTTTTTAAGATGCAATGTGCTGCTGGTAAATTTTTGAATAAATGAGTGGAAAGCGGACCGATACGGTTGTTTTACCGTTGTTGGTAAGGATGGCATCGTTGGCACCTCTACAGAGCCATTCAAATGAGTAAGACAGTCTCTTATCGTTCATTGGTTTGTTTTGGATACAAGATAAAAACGAGAGAAACAAGAAAAGTCAATGAAAAAGAAAGTTAAAGAAAAAAAACGATACGGATCAGTTATATTCTCCCGAGTTTGCTTTCATTGGTGGGGGGTGTGGCTTCCCAAGAAGCTCAGTCTCGCTGGAGAGGGTGGTTGCCATAGAAACGATGACTCAGACCAACGCGGACCGATTACTGCATACTGACGTCGTCTGACTCCAACATGGCGACGTACTAGTATAAATACAGTATTGTGTTCCATATGTATTGCATAAGGCGATTTGAAAAGGCGTTCTTCTCTGCGTCCGAATCAGTTGATTCTCGTCCATCACTTAAGCGGTCAAAGATTTATGGTCCGTCAGAGAGCGAGTGTTATTTAGGTGTCGCCGGTGACAAATCTATAGTGTTAAATGGTTGAGATTTAAATTGAAGGATTGGAACTACTACTATGGGAAGGTTTGGTGTATTTGGGTCAGGAAAGGAAAAGGCCCATGAGTGCATTTATATGTGTTCCCCTGCAGCTATGAGCCAGATGGCAGAGTCAAGTGCTGCTAAAAAATCAACTGCCCTGACATCACCTCACACCTCCCGGCTGCAGACCTCCTCTGCGTGTTTGTTTGAGGATGTTCATGAAGGTGTGCGTTTACTGATCCCTCAGAAGAAACTACTCACACTTTTTCCCCCCCCCAACTTATCCTCTTATCTCTTTGTGAACCTCAGTGTTTCTCTGAAACAGAAGCTTGGTTTCACTCGTGGCTGCACACACCGTTTGAGCGTGCTCAGCATAACGAATGAACACATCTGAAGTTGGACACAGGCGTGCTGCAGCGTTAACTAACAGCCAACTGAAAGAGGCTATTATCACTCCAGAAATGAGGTGGGACCGGACGCTAGTGCGCATATAATGGATAATTATCGTCTGCATTGTCAAACCTCCAGCAGTAAACCCTCTGTTCCTTCTAAGGCATGGCAGAAAAATAGAATACTTCTACACTTTTTGTGTTTTTTTCTGCATTTTGGCAGAAGACACTTATTATTCTTACTCTCAGCACACTGATGGAGCCACTTCTGATGTGCAATTGTAATCATTTTGTGTTTCAGAAACAGGCTTTTGGCATTTTCCAACATTTAAGGTGGTTTGACTGGGTGTTATGGCTTCCAAAACCCTTTTCTACAGAAGGAAACTTTAAAATGGGTCTGAAAATGTTCAAATGGCCTCTGAAATCAGTGCCACAGCTTGTTAAGGTCCTCACTACTTTTTCTGAAGCTACCACAAATTTGTGGAACTGCATCCTTAACCCTTATCAAACTGAGAAGCATTGGTATCAAGAACAAGAAGGACATAATAATTAAATTCCATGACGATGTATACGGTAGCATCATTGCATCTCTTTTGAGTCAAGTTCCACCTTAAACTGTACAGGTTTCACACCGACCTCCTGTGGCTTTCGAAGGGCTTCCAGAGAGTTTCTAAAATGTCTCAAGAGTGGCTTTTTCTCCGAGGAAAGATGACACACATTTTTGTGTTTGTCTTGTGGTGTCAGAACAGGAAGTGTCTCACTGTTCATCCAGTGATGCAACAGTCAACCGGGTTCAGGCATAGAGGAGGTTTCTCTTGATCTAGTCAAAGCTTTCTTTGAACTTCTGTCAACCTCATACTACAATTTCTGCGTGCGGCAGCGTACACATAGATCTGTTGTGGCATTCTGCAAACCTTAACATCAAAGCACTTGGCTCGGATTGGAGAAACGTCTGCTCTACTTTCCTACAAAGTAGCGCTTCATCAGCTGGGAGATGAGAGTCGTAAATCCTGGGGCCATTAGGCTGGTATATTATGTCAGTAATGGCTCAGTGTTTGACTGAAGGTGACAAGATCGCACATCCCATCACAGAAGTGCAATTTGTGTTGATTTATCAGTTGAAACTATAGTCTTAGCATAAAGCAGATCTGCCGTTTCCATTTCCTCTGTGTGAAGTATTGAACGCTATTCATGTCATTTCCAAAACAGAGTCCCTGAATCGTCAAAGTTTGACCTGGTTTAAGCCCTAAACTGACTTAAAAAGCTTGCCTAGCAACGCGTGAAGGCGAGAGTTTTGAAAACGGAAACCCAAAGCGTTTCATTTGAAATGGCTGCTTAAACACACGTTGCTGAAGGCGGTGACTGGACTGAGTAACCCCCCCCCCCAATGTTCCAGACAGGAAGTACCCGCTGGTTCCAAGAACCAAAATCCCATAGACCTTTAATCAGAAACAGTTTATACTGTATAACCCATTTATTATATTTGTCAGAATAACTATTATTGATCCAATGCCTTTTTTGAAAATGTTCTTGCTAATCCTCAATGTTTTCATTTTTTTACTGTAATTCAAGTTATTCAAGCTATAAACTGACCAATCAGATGCCCCAATAAAAGTATGTGGTCTTACGTAAGACATTTGAAACATTTGACAGATTCTCCTGAGCTCAAAACTCTACGGCTGATTAGTTTGATATTTCCCGCCATTTTTGTTGTACTGATAATGTTGGGTTGGGGTTGTGAGGGGCTGTAAGCTAGCATGAGAGGATGTAAACAGTGAGCTCTGAGCAATGGGGAGGGGGAGGGGCGGTGGGGTTGATATGTGCCAGCAGTCCCGCCCACAACTCAGAGATAAAATCTCGAATGAACTCCTGCTGCTCTGCAGAAACCATGTAGTAGAAAATTATTTTGGCTAAAAACGGCAAAGTCATATTTAAAAGACCACTAGGAACGCTTTTACAATAGATCAAAAGATAATCGGAGTGAGTCTAAAAAAAGAAAAAGTCTGTGAGATACTTGAAAATCCCCTATATGTGTCGATGTAGAAGACCCATTTTTTATTTCATTTTTCCTCTGAGTCCAGAGAGAAGGAAAGTAGATGACCTGATGTTTAAGAGGAGTTTTGGAGGGAGGAGGTGGGGGCGTTGGCCAAACACCACACGCCTCAGATGTTTAACGCCGTCTGGACTAATTTTTGAAACCTTGCGGTAACGAGGTCCCGTCACATCCTCATTACTGGGTCTCCGCAGTGACGCCGTTGGCAATGCTGTGCATTGATTGGCTGCCAAGCCTGGAAATTTTCATCTGCTGATCTAACTCCTCTTGTTTGTATCTCCTCCTTCGCGCATCTCCTTCCTCTCCTTTGGTTTCTGGTATTATGCAGGACTTGCCCCCGTCTCTTTGTTTGTTACGCCGCCTAATTGTACCTGTTAAAGGGCTTTGCTAACCTCGTTGATTACCGGTCACACTCATTAGTGCCAAGGCGGTGGAGGCGTGTCCACGATGACTTGCGTTTCCCAGCCAGGCTGTGACTGTGAAGAATCTTCCATATCAGGTGTGGGTGGCTGCACACCTCGCAGAGACGGCTGTTTTCTCGTCAACAGCAGAAAAGGTTCAGTGCTTTGGTGGGAAAAAGCAAATGTCTCTGCAAGGCAAAAGCATAGAAGCTCCAACACGTAACTCAAACATGGCCACGCCCCTTTTAGATTCAAAGAAATCAGATGTCTGCTTTTGGTTTTAGACCAGTATAGAAAAGGAATAAGCAAATATTTGCAAAGTTCAAGAAAATAAAAGCAGTTTGGGCCGCTCTTGCAGAAAACTACAAATAATTTTGACTGTCATGACTATGTCACCCACTTATGGTTTATACAAAGACTTACAGTAAGAGTAAAAACTAGCTTCACATGTTCACTCCAATAACATACCCTGAAGATTAAAGCCATACAGATTCAGTTAGCCACATTTGTATAAATCTTCTATGGTTAAGACAGTGGTTCCCAAACTTTTTCTGCAGGGCCCCCCTTTCTGAAGATTAGAATATTTTTGAGCCCCCCCCACACTGACACAAACATACAAATCCTTTGTTTGTAAACTCCACTGCGCCTTATAACATGTGGTTAATGAGAGATCTTTCTCTGAACGGTAGAATTCTGTTATCTAAAGCTGAAGGAATCTCTAGATCTGTCTATGTGTCTCTGTCTTTAGAAATGCCAAAACACATCAGTAACCTATTAAACAAAACATTATTTGATTTTGGAGGAAAAAATGTCATTACTTAAGCAAAATTTGTTTTGTGTAACACCAGAAAACATGGGGGCATGAATGTATTAACCTTTGAAACTTTAAACAACTCTTTCAAAATAAAGTGGTTAAGTAATTTATTGAAAGGTGAAGACAATATCTGGAATGCATTTCCCAAATATATATTTGACACAATGGGAGGCATTAAATTCTTTCAAACTTTTACAAACAAGCCCTGCTGGCCTGGAAACTCCTTTATAAACATAATTTTTCTCCAACAACTTGTTTTATTTGGAATAACAGTAATGTAAAATACAACAATAAACCACTTTTTTCCTAGATGGTATGATAATGATATTGTTTTAATCAGACAACTTTTCAATTCTTATGGACATCTTCTGACGTCTGAAGAATTTCTTTTAAAATTCTGTATTCCTGTTCCACCCAGAAAATATGCAATAGTGTTAGATGCCGTTCCAACCAGTCTACTTCAACTGTTTAAAGGGATTTAGAACACAAGTCAATTAAGAACCCAGAAATTTTTTGGACAATGTGGATATTTGTGTTGATTCAGTTTCCAATAAACAAATAAGAAATCTTTTACAGACCACAACCTTACCTGCTGGGAGGTTTTATTGGGAATGCAAATTTGTGGACATAAAATGGACTAATGCTTGGACTATTAGCAATAAATACTGTCTAAATAACAAAATAAAAGAGGCGCCCTTCAAAATATTGCATTGTATATATCCTACCAAATCTTTGAGTAGATTTGTTGTGGACATGGACCTGTTTTGTTCATTCTGTGGAACTCAGGAGGAAACTATTTATCATCTGTTTGTGGACTGCAGACATACAAATAAGGTTTGGATTGAAGTGGGAAACTATATTGGAAATATAACTACACAAACTGTTACATTTTTGGATAAAGACATTATTCTGGGTTACCTTAATGTCAAAGTGGACAAAGATTGTATCTTCATTACACAATTGTTTTTATTATTGGCAAAATTCCATATCCATAAAGCCAAATGGTCAAACTCCAAACCTAAATTCCAGCAGTTTTTGAGTGAAATCAATCATTAATGTACCATTATCAAACATCTGCAAAACCAAAAAGCTATTCGAACTAATTTAATTTTTGAAAGATTTAAAATTTATTAAACCCCAAAGATTTTTGAAGTAATAATTATTTTTGTCTTATGTTGTATATGTATGTGTATATATTTATATCAGTGACGTGCGGTGAGGTTAATGGCTGGTGAGGCACTGACGTCATCAGTCAGATTTACAAACATATGAACCATACTGAGTAACTTATTCACCATTTGATTGACAACAGTTAACGTGTTTTGTTTAAAATATCATTTCAACATGTTTTTTTTCATATACAAACTGCAGCATAGAAAAAATCACAAACGTTATTATCGTCTTACCTTTACTTGTAAATAAAGTCCATACGCCGCTCCTTCTGAAGAAAATGACTTGCCGCTTGCTATCACTTCTTCTAGTATTTTTTAGCGTCATAATCTCAGGGCTCACTGGCGCCCCCTAACATGAGGCACGAGACCTGCTGGCCTCACCCAGCAGCTTTTTTGCCGGCGTTTAGCGCTCAGCACAAGAAACACGTCCCTCACATACAGTTAATGTACATGTACATATTGCCGAAATTGTAGCTGGACAAAAAAAACTGAAGGACGGTGTATAAAGAAGGGAAGGAGTGGATGATACAATCTGAAGAAGCTCTGTTACTGTACTCAGATGTTTTACAAATCCATGGTTTTTATTTGCAGCATCAGAAGTGGATCTGAAGCAGCAGCACAGGCTTTGCTGGAGATGAGTCTGGAACATCTGGAGAATATTTGCAAAGACGAGTGCTGCAAATGAGGCTCCACAGTGGACAACATTACACATACGCTACACTACAGAACCTTCTTGAGGTTTTTTCAGTAATCCTTTGAAAGAAGCAATGCATTAAAAAAGACTATAGACTGCTGTGTTCTGTTTTGTCGTTTTTACTGCTGACTCTCAGAACTTTCTTCATGACTTATAATGCAGGAAACTGAAGGTGGAAAGAGAACGACAAAGAAAAACTGGGCAAACGCACAGATAGATCTATATGTGGAGAACAGGGGACTATAGGAGCGTGAAACATGGCTGGCTTTACGGACACGGTTGTCCAAATGCTGTTGCCACGGTGACTAATGGGATACCAAACTCCCCAGAAGAAAGGCTTAAAGGGAGCTGCTGATGCTATCGCCACTGAAGAGGAGAGTTTATGTTCAAAGTGTGTGCGGTGGCTGTGCACGCAAACAAAGTCACATGTTCAAGTGTCATTGTGAATTCTAGTGGATGGGAAAATGAAGATCAGAGGATTTAAAAGAGCTGCTGTTCAGTGTTTAAGTCCGATTCTCTCTTCTTCAGTTTCGTGACACAAAAGATTCACTTTGGTCTTTTAATATGACGATGGTTGTGAAGTGTGAAGTTAAAGAGAGAAAAGGAGTGGGAGTACAGAGAATGTGAGAATGAAAAAAAGCATGATAATCAGAATAAAAGACAGAACAGATGATGTAAGAAGGATGATGTTGGGTGCAAGAAAATAGAATTTTTGAAGCTTTTATTCAGTGATACTTACTGATGGTTTCCATTTGACAAATGCTGGCAAGTTTTGACTCAACTCTTTGTTGACCCTTCAGATGCACACTACAGCATCCCAGCAATCTCTCTCCAGTGCCACATTTAGAAGCATCCTACTAGCTTGTGTTAGTGACACAGACCATGAAAACTCCCTTAACTTTCTTTTTGTTTGACATCCTCACCTGCACGAATCCTTCACTCTTGCTAAGAAAAGCACAGAGCTTTAACCTTCTTTGGACTGACCCGGACTTCTGGGTTGTTTTGACCCAATAGGGACCTGCTAGTTTTGACTACATTTACATGATTTTGTATAGAGTTTAGAGCCTTAGTTTAATGTTGTCATTATTGTGGGATGTGTAACATAACTGAATAGAGAAAGAAGGCGCATATCCACAGCCACTGCATCACATAAGACTGAGATGCAAGGCCTTGTTACGCAGATGCAGTGGACAGCTGTCAGTCAGCATCCTCTTCAGAGATGCACACACTCGCAAACTTCCCGCCAAAGCTGGGCGGGGGTTGTGCAATATTTTGCACTTGTCATGCCACCGACGACAGGCGAGCTGCATCCCTGATGTCTCTGTTTGTGTTCCAGTGGGGCGAACCTGCACTGTGCTTCCGAGGTGTGCAGCCCTTGCAGGCCCATCAACGCGGGCCAGACAGTTGCACCCACGGCCCACTGGAGGCGCATTCTCCACGCTCCCAACTGCTTCACTACGATCTCATCAGCCTCAGCCCTGGATAGTTGCAACCTCATAGCTGCAAAGACACGCATGTTCTTTTTGATCTGGATGCAGGACATCCTGGGTTTTATCTTGTCGTTTCACACTGTCCCCGGCTGACCTTCCTTGCTGAGTCATCCTTCCACTTCTAACTTTCTCCCAACCAAGAAACCAACCGTATCTTTGCTTAGTTCTCCAAAGGCCAATGTAAATTTTCCACAGCAACCATTGTTTGCCCCTTAGCTTTGCCTGTCTGTCTCACTGCTTCTCCACCCACCCCCTAACTTCTCCCCACAATGCCCTCGAAAGTCCTGCACTCCATGCCCAGAGCTCTCATTGGTGCAACCATTGACTAGTCAGCCATACACACATTTTTAGACTGCATCCTTTCGTACGTACCACTGCACAACAGCCCCATACACACTGACACACCAAAGACGAAGGACTGGATCACTTAAGCTCATTCCTGCTCCGCCAGCGAGAAATAAACGGATGGGAGATACATTTTGACAAAAATTCAGGCAACTTCTAAAAATACAATAAAAGCTTGAAGTGAATGTTGAGATGGAAAATGTCCACGCTGTGTTTAGCTGCAACATTTAACAATTTAAACTTAGTTTATTTATAGATATTCATTCCAATATTCTCAACTTTATACTTTATTGATCCCAGCTTGGGAAGTTGGCTGACTGCTTTTACAGTCACAGTCCTTTTTTTAGACAATTGATGGTGTCTCTGCTGCCTAACACTGGCACCAACCTATAACCACCAGAAGCAATGTGGTGTTCAAGTGTCTTGCTTAAAGACACTGCGACACAAGGGAACTGAACACTCTTGCAATCAGAGGCTGGGACTATCTTGCATTCTCTGTGCCAAGGCTTTCAGGGTTGTGAGTGTAACTTGTACTGGAGTTAGCAAAAATAGGTTCAGCAGTGCCAGACTTGGCAAGGGTGACTGGCCTGCCATGACCTGATGTGGTCAGAAAGGAAAATAGACATACTAATATGAAGGGAACATGAAGCAAATAGAAAACATCTCTGGAACGTCTGCTTTCTGGCAAAAGGAGGAACCAGGAAGCAGATAGTCAACAAATATCTGTTATTAAACAAAACAAATATGTTTGTAAAAATGAGCAACGTTTATGTTATTAACTGTGTGTACAATAGAAATTGTAATGCTGGATTTAATTAGTGATATTTCTCATTTTAAACCTTTCTAATACATATATGTTTACAGTTAGCTTTAAAATTATTACCAAAACAGTGCTAACAATCAGGCTTCTGCTAGCATCATTTGGTTGTCCCACTTACCAGTGTACTTAATTATCTGAAAACCTGATGTTATTACAGCATACATACTGGGGACGTGGATCCAAGATCGATCGGACCTTACCAGTCTGAAAAGAAGCACCAAAATAGGACTTTGACACCTCACTTGTCCCTCACTGCCGGTACCCTGATATTCACCTCCGACTGCAACCGCCAACAGACCTGACCTCTTTTCATGCTTTGTACTGTATCTGGTTAGATCCTCCAGCTATTTTTTTCTTTTAATGCAATAATATTTATCGACACGTCTGGTGAAGTAGCTTCGAAGTTTACATAAAAAAATATTTAGATGGCCTAATGTTTATCCCTTGGAACCGAAGCACTAAAGTTTAGAAAAAACTGCTTCCACGGACATAGCTACCTTAAAGTATGAATGATGGACTCCTAAAAGTGCTCTTCATCATAGCAGGTACGTCCAAGAGAATAAGAGCTTTGAGGCCACATTTCATGGATAAAACCTTGACAGCTTCTTCTATCAACTCTTCTAAAACGCAGAGGAAAAACGCAACAAACTGCACACTAGTGGCCTGTTATTAAAAAAGAAAAAAAAGATGAAGCAATATACCTGCAGCCCTCAGAGACCACTCGGATCCAGAAACATCGATGAGCAATCGTCTTCTGAAATATAAGACGTCTTTAAGGTGCTTTGATCTGAGCTTAGCAGCTTTTTTCCCAATGATGTGGGGTTTCATATACATAAACAATGAAGTGGAAGAGATGGAGGGATGGATGATACGTGTTGAATCGAATTTCAGTTAACTTGGCAAGCCAGTCTTTAGCAGTGAATGCAGCTGATTGTGTGTATGTGTGAGGCTGCGCGAGGCCATGAAGCAAAGCAGCGCGCCGCTGAGCGATATGAATCTACAGCCGCGTGATCCTTCTCTGCTTTCAATGAATATGGCTGCTTCCAAGTGCATCAAATGCTTGGAGTGTGAGTGTGAACATGCAAAGAACTGCAGATCCGATGTCACACTCCCTGCAGATTTACCCTGAGCTTTGTGGAATCAGCTGTGGATTTAGCATCCAGATGTTTGTTTCTTTAAAAGGGCATATTTATATTATATTTATATTTATATATATTTTTTATATATAATTGAGCATTATTGCTTTCAAAGTGCCAACTAAAACAGAAAAACAAGAAACTGATCCAAAACTTTAGACAACTTGAACAAAAATGAAAGGATTATTACATAAAACTTCTCTATTTAGCTTAACGAATCCCAATTACTAACATACAGAAGTAAATCTCAAATTGAAACTGTCAATATAAATTAATTCCAGTTAATGTCAAAATAGCTTAGTTTCTTCCACTAAAACAGACATTTTCTTCTGTTTTCACTATTTAATTTCCCAAATTTCACATGACAAAATGAGTTAATTGTAAGAAATCACTTATAGGTTAACCTATAAAGCTACATACATAACAGATATTGAACGCATGTTCAAGAACATGCTAAACCCGGATTTATTTCTGAGCGAACAGATGAGAGCTGAAGACCTTATGTGTTGGATATATTTTACTGTTACAACAGGGGTTTATGAATATTTTAACAAGGTGTATATTTGAATAAATCCCTTTTGTAATTTGTGACGTCATACATCCAGTTTTGTGAAGACAGCATCATCCCAACAAAAACCAGGGTCACTTATAACAATGATAAACCCTGGTTCAAGCACTAGAGGGCTGCATTGGGACTGGTCCCGGCCTCAACTGCTGGACCCAACCCAAATTCCCGCGGGATTGGGCGTTTGAATTGTGCTGCGGGCGGAGCGAAGGTGCAGAAAAACCACGCCGGATCAGTGCTGCTATGAATGTCTCATGAATATATATTAGCGGACTACGTTAGGCTACAGCGGTTGTTGATTCTTATATACTGAAGTCTGAACGCACCAGGTAGAGACGCCAATGGCCTTCGTCATCTAACCTGTTGTTGGGTGTGCAACGCCCCGCCTCTTACTAGGAGCGCGCTTCAGGCCGTCTGTCTGCGCGCGCACGCACGCACACTTTTAACCGAACAGGATTTGTAAAAATATATTTAATAATTGCTGTACATTGCACAAGAGTATGTATGAAAAGATGAGGTTGAGGAGGGATAAGGAATTCCTTTAATAATATCAATACATATACGTAGTTTTTTCTCTATGGACGGGAGAGATGATACAAAATCAATGCATCTCTATTACTGTGCGACTAAATTCTATGAGTTTTATGGTGCGGGCGGGAGTGGATATACATATTGCGGGAGCGGGCGGAGGTAATCGCATATCGCCATGGAGCCGGGCGGATTGGCTGCACCAGCGGGCGCGGGCGGAGCGGGATGAAGAAAATAGTCCCGCGCAAGAGGGCTCTAGTTCACACTCCAGACTGAGACATAGTTGAGGAAGGAGAAAGAAGCAGCCTACAGAGCGGGAAGACAAAGAGAGTTTATGTACACAAGTGGCACTAATTCCTAAAGAGGTGGAACAGGCGAGCTCGGCACAATAAACGCCTGGAAGACTAATTCTCTGTCAACGACGCCACCTCTGCTCTGGAGAGGGCTTAGCAAATCACGAACTACAAGCCCATAGAGCCTAACATGCTGCTGATGACCTACAACTGGCTGAGAGGTTAACACCTTATGCCAGGCTTTGAGGTCCCACAACCCTCCTCCTCCCTCTCACTGGAACAGGCTTCTCAAAAACTCTGGTGCCACTTTCCTCCCCACCACTATGACTGAGGACAGTATGATCTCCCAGACCACTCCTCTCCCACCACCGTCCTCTCAATGACAGAAGAGGAGGTGCTTAAGCTTTTCCGGAAGCAAAACCCACGGAAGGCTCCGGGTCCGGACGGCATCTCCCCTGCCACCCTGAAACACTGCGCAGGCGAACTGGCAGCGGTCTTCACAGACATCTTTCAACACCTCCCTGGAGTCCTGCCACGCCCCGCCTGCTTCAAACTGTCACCACGCCCCTGTCCCCAAGAAGCCCCGCATAACTGGCCTCACGACTAGGCCTGTGGCACTTACGCCTGTAGTCGAAGTCATTCGAGCCGCCTGGTCCTCCCACCTCAAATCCTTCACCTCCCCCTGGGATTCCTGCAGTCTGGCCAGAGCCACTAGGTCTGTAGACGACGCGCCAACCTGGCCCTCCACTTCATCCTGCAGCACCTGACTCCTGGGAACCTATGCTAGATCCTGTTCATGGACTTCAGCTCTGCGCTCAATACCATCCTCCCCTCTCTGCTCCAGGAAAAGCTCCTCCAGCTCAACGTGCCTGACTCCACCTGCAGGTGGATTACTGACTTCCTTATGACCGGAGGCAGTGTGTGCGGCTGGGGAAGAATGTCTCCACCACCCAATCTATCAGCACATGAACCTACAGGGCTGCACTTTCCTCTGCTCTTTTCCCTTGCACACTAACTGCTGCACTCTCCAGCCATGACTCTGTCAAACTGACTGGGTTTGCAGATGACCTATTTCACTGACTCCATCTCTAATGATGATGAGTCTGCTCTATAGGAGTGAGGTGGACCTGCTGGGTTCGTGGTGCAGCATCAACCTGAGCTGAACACTCAGAAGACAGTGGAGATGATAGTGGACTTGTGAAAGTCACAGCCCCTCACCCTCATCCTGACAGACTTACCATCACCATTGTGGACTTGTCTGTTTCTCGCACCACCATCACGCAGGACTTTGGCGGAGCCGGGCCCATCTGCTCTCTCCTCAAAAGGCCCAGCAGAGGATGTACTTCCTGCGGCAGTTGAAGAAAGCCCGGCTGCCGGCCCAGATGATGGTGCAGTTCTACACGGCCATCATTGAGTCCATCCTCACCTCCTCCATTACCGTGTGGTACACTAGTGCCACGACAAGGGACATTAACAGGCTACAGCGACAGCGCTCAGCAGAGAAGGTGATCGGCTGCAGCCTCCCATCTGTCCAGGAACTATATGTCTCCAGAACCCGGGGACGTGCAGGCCGGATAGCTGCCGACCCTTCCCACCCTGGACATTACCTACTGAAACTACTCCCTTCAGGCAGGGAGGCTAAGGTCCATCAGACCAGAACTCCAGACACAAGAACAGTTTCTTTCCCTCTGCAGTCAGACTCTTAAACGCCCTGTACCTTCCTAAATTTCACGTCATCGTCCAACCAGTCGCCAGCCCACTACCTGCACTCTGAACATTCTCAGTTTGCACCGTTTTGACACCTTTGCACTACTGACTCTCTATTTATATTTTTTGTTCTGTCCATTGTGTAAAAATTTTGTTGCTTACTGTTCTTCTCTGTTTTATGTTGTACATTTGCAATCAAACAAATTCCTACTCTGTGGAACACACACAGAATATGGCAATAAAAACCCCTTAATTCAATCTTGAATCTTGAATTTAGACTAAATCCTTATTTATATTCATATTAATTATATTTGTAACCGTTTTTTTGTTGGACTGGAGGAAAAAGAAGAGGAGGGAAGAAGAGAGAGGGATGTTAGAAAAGGGGGGATAGGAGGGTGATGATGGGGGTGTGAGTGTTATAATCATTGCTGTCAGGTTTAGGGATGTATGTGTACTGGTTATTTTCTTGAATGCGCATTTAGCCCACAGAATTCGGAGAGGACTTCTTTTTCTACTGTTTACTAGAGCATGTCCGCAACCTAAAGTTGGAAGAGGTTTGGTATGAAATGTCAAAGTGGTGCAAATTTCACGATTTGGTCATGAAATGGTAAATGACAAGTGTTTTTGCAATAGTGCATATTGCACATTCTGGTTTAGCTGGCAACATGAGTTCAATACACGCGATTTGTTGTATGTAGAGCCTCAAAACGGTCGCAAGAATTTGCGTTGCAATGAGTGAACACGAGAGTTTTGAACGCAGAAGCCCAAAATGCACGTTGTACTTTGTACATGTGTTTACGTAGACTTTGCATTGGAAACAGCCTCTTGAACGCACATAGCCAAGCGCGCGTGGTGAAGGAAGCTTCGAGTTTGAACAGAATGCTGGATAATATTTTTTATTTTAAAAATTGACCAGACACTTAATGAAAGGCAAAAACTGTAATAAATTGAATTAAATAAAATGGCTCTAAAATGCTTAAACTCATTTTAATCAACGATAAATTAAAATATTTATTCCACTGAAGTGTTTTATCTCAACTTAATTTAATTGGATTTTTAACTGATTCATTATTACATCTAAGTTTTTTACAGCTTTACTTGTCATTTTTCTTTGTCAGGCTTTTAAGTTAGAATCTTTAGCTTGAAGTATGTTGTGTTTAAATGTTGCAATAATAATAGAAATAATAATAATTATTAAAAAAACATTCTTTGCCGTGTCACATATTTACGCTGGTACATATTAAATTAGATTATTAAAATATCAGAAAATCCTTATTTCCTGGGATGTTTTCACAATTAAAAGCCAGTAGACTTCCTCTGTTTTGATCTGCTAAGGGAAAAAGCAGCAGCTGGGTTTATTGCACTGAACGGTCAGACTGGGATTAGTTAGATTGATACACAACGGCTCATAAGCATGTATTTGTTTAGTCCATGAGAACTCTGCATTAGCTACATGATATTAGCTATTAGAACCTCCATGCTGAGCGGTCTGTATGCAGTCTTAGTATTTGATCATCTTTTTGTGTTTGTGTTTTTGTGTTCTAACATATGACTCCCTTTCTGCATTTTGCGTGTAGGCACACAAACACATGTATGAGCATCTCTGTGCTGTCAAAAGAGCTGGTGTCGGCGGAATCTTGTCAGGGTGATTTCATGCCGTGAGGAAAAAAGCCTGAAGGACGCTGTCAACACAAACCCATGGACAGGAAAATGCAGAAGAATCAAGAGGTCACTTTAGCTAGACGAGTGCGTCGCGCTGCAGGAGAATGAGACCAGTGACATCAAGATGCGGCTTGTTGCACACAGAGCAGACATGCAGAAACAGTTTGATCCAAAGAAGTAATTTATTCTTAAGAATCAACAGTGTCTCACTGTGATCAACAACCAAGACAAAAAAAAGATTAAATCTTCTGTCTGTTGATGGAACCTTCTCTACTCAGTTTTTATCTCAAAATTTCATCTTCCTCTGTGAGAAGAGACCCATATGCTTCCCTTGAGACAGTTGGGGAAATGAAATCTTGCCAGGGCTGAGGAGAAGAGATCGGTCTGAGAGGCTGAAAGCTGAAGTGCAGCTGGAGCTGCGGCAGACGCTCAAAAGCTGGAAAAAAGCCAGAAGCTGCTGAGTTCAGGCTCCTCAAGATAACATTTAGAGGAACAACACCTTCAAAAGAGATTTCTGCATGAACACCATGTCACAGAGGCACGTGGTTTTTAACATCAGACGAAAACTCGACACCTACTTAGATCGATTTATACAAATTTGAAAGATTACATTAAGTCTTGTTGTAGATGAAGTTAACGTGAACAGTCTAATACTGACATATATGATGAATTACTACAATTAGATAACAGTGATGTAAAGTAGAGGTGAACATTCCTGAGAAAGATAATGACCTGAACAGCTTTTAAATATAAAGAGAAATGTGCTTAAATAATGCAATGTTTATTTAGTATTTTGCTTATTTTACACTAGCCTGAGGAAAAAGCTGCACTACTACAAAAACAACACTAGTTAGCTGCAGAAAGCTCTTCATAAACTGCTAACTAAAAAAAAGTAGCAGTAGAGCTGCTTGCTACACTTTATATTTTGAAAATATTAGAAATGATTTACTGGTATGAAATAGCCCAGAAAGTGACGCAGTGAGATGTCAATTGAACCTGAGCAATAAAGGACGGGTCGCTGCCCTCAAAGACAGACTCAGACTCGCCAGATGACTAACTATGTTTGTGCATGCCTCAGACGAAGCTTGAACTGACTTACGCTAAGCGCAGGAAGGGGCTGCTTATGCACAAGTTCAGAAACCCTGCACTCAAAGACTGACTGGATTTCTGTTTGTTTTTTTATCTTGTGGATGTTGTTTGTATTTAATCTGACCTACGCTGGCACCCTGCCAGTTCACTTCTTCTTTTCCTTGTTTTCACTCTTTAAGTCAGAAGGGCTGCCTGCAGATAAAAGCAAGTTGCCACTTTGCACAATTATTTCTGTGCAAAAGTGAAAGTAAAAGCCCTTACTAAAGTTGATTGTACTTTGTCTCCTTTACAGTTCTGTCTCTCCAGCTGTCCTCGAAAGTGTCTTATTTCAGTTCATCCATGTCTGTAAGCTATCTGTTATTTAACTTTTTTCTCTCTAGTTTAACGGTTTTGTTATGCTTTGAAATCATTTCAAATGTTTTAATTCTTGCATCAAGTCTCGCATTTTAGGACTCATAATCGCTTCTGACAGAGTGAGCTGACTCCAGCAGAAAACTCTGGTAACACTTATATTAAGATTCCCAATGTGCTTTTTTAACACATTAACAAGCATTATAAATTAATTTATAGGTGTTAGTAAGACATTTATTAGAACAATAAGTCTAATAAGGTTTGGTAAAATTACTTAGTTAACACATTTACAAGCATTATTATTAGGATGTTTTCAAGATGCTAATGATGCATTTACTGATATTATAGGTGCCTAACAAATGTGTCAGTGTTAATAAGGTCTTAATAAGACGTATTAACAACCTTTGTTAACAAATTAAGAAGTATTATTGTTTAGGGTCTAGTAAGATATTTATTAGCATTATATGTCCACACAAGCCTAAGTGTTCATAAGCTTAATAAGTTTTATTGACTAACTTAACAAATTAATAGGCTTTATTAATGTGTCAGATGCTAGTAAGATATTTATTAGCATTGTGGGCTGTGTCCGACTACGCCCCACCCCATATAGCAATTATATAGCGCACCTATTCGGATGCACTAAAAATTTTATTATATATATTTTTTTTAATTTTTTTATTGAGCTTCAAACAAACACATACACATAACTACAGCAAAAAAATAAAACGAATAAAAACACAGAAAATTAACAAACAGCATTAAAGTTGTAGTTTACAATACTAGGGAACGTCATACAACATTTAGCATATAGTCTTCATTGAAAATAGACAGGTTTATTACATTTTTGTTTATTATTAATTAATTTCAGAAATTTAGAATATAAACTAATCTTTATGAAATGTGTTAAATAACATTCTGGCTTTTGTAAACAGAAAGTGATTTTCGTTTAACAGAATCCCTAATACCCCTAGTATTTTGTGAAATAAAACCACACAGAACTTAAGGACATAAATAAATAATGAAAATATGTAAATAAAAGAGAAAATTTAGGATTAAAGAAGCTGGTGTCTTAAATTAGAAGTTAGCTGCACCCCTATCTATTTACTAAATATGAACCTGAGAATTTTACTATTATATGATGATTTTCACTAAAATGTTTCACTGGAAAACAATATAAATTGTTATTACAAATTATAGAAACATACTGATCGAAGACCTTTCACATCATAGAAAAAATACTTTTTGTTAATAAAAGGTAACAAAAGATAAAATACTTAACTTAGATTTGCTCTATTATGTAAACAAAATGACTTAAATGTTAAAACTTAGAATAATTACAGTAAAAAACAATTTAAATAAAGCAATATGAACTCAACAACGCAAAATAGGTAAGTCACCTCCTGTAAACATTTCACCCATAGTCACTCTAGTCCCGCGATGTAACCCACATGGCCCCTGTAATAGACGTTCTTCCCTTCTGCTCGGGCCCGCTCCATCTTGGGCCAGACGGCCGCTCGAGCTTCTCGGTCTGCTTTACTGAAGTCCTCCTTGAAGCGGATCCTGCGGCTCCTGCAGGTCTGGCTGTTCTTGGTGATCTTCCAGAAAGCATCTCTATGGCGCCTCGTGACGAACTGCAGGATCACCTGGCGATGTCTTCCTTCCTCCCTCCTCCCCAGTCGATGTCCACCGTCGTGTCCATCACGCCTGCCCACTGTGGTGCGATTCTGGGACAGGATTCCAACCACATGTTCTCTGGGATGTTCTCTCTCTCTCATCCTTTCTTTCAGTCCATGAATTTTCAAGTTGGCATCTTCTGCTTGTATCTTTCCAGATCAGCAACTTTTCTTTTTCAGGTCTTGCTCTCCTTCATAATTAGTGTGGGATTTCTCTTGCATAGTTGCAATCTTTTGTCTTACAGTCTTATTTCAGCCATGCCATCTCAACGAAATGGGAGATGTTTACACCATTATTGTGGTGTTTTCACGCAGCCGACTTCCAAAGTCTTCTATTTTGGACGTTAGCCTTCAATTGCAGCCAAACAGCAATCTTCAGATCTGGAAGTAGACTCTGTCCCGCTTTTTACCGGAAGGTGGTCCCGTGATTGTGTGGGAGTAGGGTGGTTTTCTTCATGTTAGAAGCAACGCCCATGTGGGAATAGTCATGCTCGCGCGTAGCCGACGGCTGCATTGTCTTCGGACTTGTTTTCTTTGACGCCATTTGAGCAAAAAATAAACTCAAAGATTTTTCTTCCAAAACAAAGATGCAATCAACGTGCAACTGTTTTCCAGTCAAACCGCTTTCTCAGTTTTCTAAATTGCATTTACTGGGTAAATCGGGCAAAAGGCGTAGAGCTAACAAGAGACGCCTGCTCAGTCCGCTTATCTCTAGCTGTGAAGCTGGGTCGACTTTGCTTTCACACAGGTGACGAAAAAAGCCCCGCCCATCTTTGATTCTATACCGGTCGGTCGTTAGCGTGTTAGCTTTAGCATGGCTCCTGTAGGTTTATTGTCTTCGTTCTTCAAAAATTACTGGCTTGTGCAACTTTCTTGTGGATTTTGAAGCAAGGCAACCGTGGTTGAATGCAGTTGCAGGAATCGCTAGAATTGTTCCCTGGTGATGGATTTGCAATGAAGGTTTCACTCAGGATAGATGGCTAATATTTCATCCTTATAGCTTTGATGCTAGAGTCATCCAACACCAGTATATATGTTTTTAAAAAAATAATTTGTCTGAATTAATTATTATATATCTTTTACAGAACGATTTGTGTATGTTTAGTCTGTTTTAATGTCAAGTAAAGTTCTTTTTACAATCTTTATGTGCTTTGTTGGTTGTTTGTGCTAAAAACGCCCACACTTTAGGATGCAGGTGCTGCAAACACTAATAAAACTATTAACAAAGCACTAATACATTTGTAAAGCTTATAAGCAGTTTAGTAATATGGACTTTGAAGACAATGGTCTGACTTCAGATGTTAATAAATCTTATTAACACTTTCAGGTATTTGCAAGATATCTATAATGCTAATAAACATCTTACTAGCATCTTACACATTAATAAAGCCTATTAATTTGAAGGTTAGTTAATAAAACTTATTAAGCTTATTAACACTTAGGCTTGTGTGAGACATCTATAATGTAAGTAATAAATATCTTACTAGCATCTTGACATTAATAAAGTCTATTAATTTGTTAAGTTAGTTAATAAAACTTATTAAGCTTATGAACACTTAGGCTTGTGTGAGACATCTATAATGCTAATAAATATCTTAGTAGAACCCCAAACACACAATACTTCTTAATTTGTTATCAAATATTGCTAATAAATCTATTGCTTATTAACACTGACAAATTTGTTAGGCACCTATAATATCAGTAAATGCATCATTAACATCTTGAAAACATCCTAATAATAATGCTTGTAAATGTGTTAACTAAGTAATTTAATAAACCTTATTAGACTTATTGTACTAATAAATGTCTTACTAACACCCTATAAATTAATTTATAATGCTTGTTAAAGTGTTAATGTGCTTGTTAAGGAATCTTAATACAAAGTGTTACCAAAACTTTGCTCCTCTTCATGTTCCTGGTCACTAATGCTCTCCCATATTCAGGTTCTCCATCTGCAGGGGGAGTTGTTGGGATTGCTTACTTTCATAGGATGGAGAACCTGAATGGGACAGCAGTGACTATCCCAGGACAAGGAACATGAAGACAAGCGCATCTGATACTCCAACCTCCCCAGTGAAAGGAAACGGGAAGGCAAGCAATCTCAGCTATGGTGACTTCGTTCCTGGCCCTGAGGACTTGGCTACTGCTTTGTCCCTTTGTTATTCAGGTTCTCCATCCCAGAGGGAAGGTTCTCGGCATTACTCCCTTTCATGTTTGTCACTGGAGAGTGTTGCTGGCTCCGGATGAAATTTGTTCCTGGAGAGGATCGAGTCATTATGAAGGAGTGAAAACACAGATGACCCGACAAGGATAAACTTAAAACTAGACACTTAAATGCTTTGAGGGCAATAAGCTGAGATGAAGACATCTGTAGGTTAACCTGAACCTGTTCGGACTGACAGGTGGAAGACACAAAACATTAAACAGAACTGAAAAAGGAATTTATTTTCTCCATTTTTATGGTTTTGTTATGTTTTGTTTATCCAACTTTGCTCCTGTCATTATCCTGATCTATTTTGTTTTAGATGTCAAGTGGTTCCTGACAGTTAGTTTCACTAGCAAATGTTGTGAACTCAGATAAATAGTTTAGCTTCTTTGCTTCCATTGCTGAGTATTCTCACTCTTAATGCCATCAGGAGAGGTCTATCAGGTACCACTTCCTCTGTAGTGGAACCTGTAGCTCTTAAATATGCTCATTAGTAAACATTAATACTTATTCTGTCACAATGGATAAATATAGATCCCAGAAATAAACTTTTCCTGCATCCTGTACATCTTCTTGCATCATTTCTTTAAGGGAGAATTCATTGTTTTTTCTCTCAGCATACTTGTTTTAATAAAATAAATCTGTGTTCTGAACATTTGGGTCCACAGCTCGACCGCTTGAGGGATTTGCGAAGCTCAAACAGTTTTACAAGCCTTTAAAGTTGAGAATTGTGAGCGCTTTAATTCCACTCATAATCACTTGATCTGTTTGAACACAGAGTCATGCAGCTTGGGCAAAATAATCATTTAATTAGTCAGTTGGGAGTTTGAGCTGTCCAGAAGAACATCTGCCTCAAAGCCAGTGACTATGTGTGTAGAAAAAGTGACATTTTCAATGAGATTTGGAGTTTTTGTACTTTGTAGAAGTGACTCCAGTTTAACTGATCGTATAAAATCTAGTTTTCTCTGGTTTTTGAATTACCTCTAACCCACAGTACGTTTGTTCATCACCTCAATTGACTTGCATTGGAGGTGTGATGTAAATTCTCACAGAGTCAAAGCTGCTTGCTGTTACACAAAACAGAATTAAAGTAGCGATGATTGATCTTTTTTAATTTCTTTCTGTCTCAAGCTTTGTTCGTTCTAACTGTATTACAGCCTGTGCTTGTAGGTTTATCACCATTATGGCAGGGACAGTTTGGAAATTTGCTTTCATGTAACGGCATTTCTTATAGCTTTTATTGCAGTTTCATTTCATTTTGCTCAAATTCAACTTTAATAAGATTTCAACCACTTTCTTTTGAGGAGGGCAGTTGTTGGCTTGCCAGTGGAGCCTTCTATTATCTGAGCAGTGGAGAATAATACATGCAGGAAGGAATAGATTTTTAGTGGTAACTTTTTAGTAAATAATTTAAAACCAAAAGGACTTTCATCATAGGTGCATGTTGTTGTTTTTTTCACTTTTACAGACTTAAACATTTATCTTTTGCTTAATACACTGGCTATCTTTGGTTCAAATCCAATTTATATTAAGTATCTTGGCAATTTATCTAGCTCACGCTATCTTTTTGCAGGTGTACTTTAGGCCACTAATCTCCCACCTCTTCTAATTTTGGAATACACCATATTTTTTATGACCCCATGATTCACCAACATTAGTTATTTCTATGCTGATAATAAACAGTTCTTACTATCTTTTCTATGCGATGAAAGGATGTCATTATTGCCAATTCAACTTTTGTACCAATTTTTAAACAGAATAAGTTAACAATACCATAATTTATTATAGATCGCTTCCCATCGACTGTATATGAGAATTAGACCAAGTCAGTATGTTGTCTACCCATAGAAAATGGTTTACGTCCAGCTCCAACCAAATGAAGTCAGTTTAGTTGCCTTTTTTTCCCCAATGTGGACGTCACCATGATAGGACCAGATGTCATCCACAAGTAGTGATAAGTAGTGAGTTGGTCTTAGTCAATATCTCTATGGCAACCAGTCTCACCAATGAAAACACAAAGAAAAGCTGTTTTCACTTAAATAACACAATTTAGAATCCAAAAAATTAAGATCAAGACAAAGGAATTATATATTCACAAATCACAGATATATATTGGAAGTACACACCTGTACCACTTGGATATGTCCTAATCATTTGGCCTGGCCACAGGTGTACAAAATCCAGCACTCAGGCATGCAGACCGTTTTCAAAAACATTTGTAAAAAAATGGACTGCTCTCAGGAGCTCAGTGAATTCCAGCTTGGAACAGTCATAGGATGACACCTGCGCATCAAATCCACACGTGAAATTTCCTTGCTCCTAATTATTCCACAGTAGACTGTCAGCTCTATCATAACAAAATGGAAGTTTGAGGATGCCAGGAGAATGGTACATTTCAGACTTTCGAGTGTTAAATTTGGAGGAGGATTATGGTGTGGGGTTGTTTTTCAGGACTTAGCCTCTTAGTTCCAGTGAAAGGAACTCTGAATGCTTGAGGATACCAAAACATTTTGGACCATTCCATGCTCTCAACCTTGTGGAAACAGTTTGGAGCGTTATAACTGTTTGTTTTTCGATTGAAATTTATGGGATTTTTTGCTTCTTGTAGCCGGTACTTGTACTTCCTAATTGGAGTGAGAGGGGGAGGAGTCAGTCGGTCTAGTTCTTATATATGGTCGATACATTTTCCCCACACCCTTAACTCATTCTCCCAAAGTTTCATGAAGAACTTAGGTTTTATCTTAGTCAACAACCAAGCATTTCAACAAAACCTTTTTAGCTTTTCAGGCGTCCACATTTGTGCTGCAAATGTCAGACTCCTGAATCAGCACTCTACAAACAGATCTGCATGTGGCTCGACTCAAAAGCAATTTCTCACTTGAAAGCTCTCAACCAGCTCTACACTGTACCCCCACCCCCCAAGCATTGTGCTCTGCAAGCGAACGCCAGCAAAGTGACGGTGGAAGTAGTCACTATATGTACAGTGTTGTCACGTGACAAATTGTTTTGTAATGGCTTATTTAAATAGACAGAACTTTAGCGCCACCAAATCTTAAGCCTTGGTCACAATTGCCCTTACAGGTGGATATGAGCTGTTTGCGGGTAAAAGAAAATGGGTAAACTTGTACATGGCATGCAGGTGACCCTTCCAACATTTCAATGTTGTGGCCTGCTCGGTGAGGCCGTAGAGTGAAAATGTCCATGTACATTTCCTCTGCGGGCATGCTGTGGGAGACATACACTTAAACAAACACATAAACGAGATGCTGTATGGACATTTTCAGATTTTCACCCCCCCCCCCAAATCCTGTGCACCTTACGTGCCTCTTACACACAACCTGACTGTTAGAATTAAGGAAATTAGACAATCAGAGCGTAGTTTGTTTGGGCTTCCTTTGGGAACTTACGAATCGTCTGCACACCCTGTGTGTGCAGCTTTTGCACTCGTTCAGTAAGGAGCCAGAATGCGCACCTCACAAACTAGAGTGTGGTGTAAGGGCACCGTACGACAGCAGTACTCGTACCTCATAAATGTCTGGAAGTTACTTTAACCTCAGGAATACTTCACGACACATTTACCACATGCACAGCAATGGTACATTCCATTTTTATCACGTCCTTTAAGGTGCCCACATGAACCTCAAAGGAACTGCAAAACAAACCTGTGCTCCCCTTAAGATGTGATCCCCCTCTCTAAAACCTTCCATGGGTCCAGCCAAAAGCCGGCAGCACCTGAACGGGTCAACCCCCCAGTACGGGTCATGTGACAAAGACTGTAGGGTTTCTGAATATGTAGAAGATGGCGGGACAAAAAAGCAGCGCAATGTTAGAACTTAACCGGTCAGATGTTATAGACATTAAACGTGACTATAGAAGCAAATGTTTTGAAACAGGACTGTATTGTTTATTTCTGGTAAAATTGGATCATTTGGTGAACACTGAATGACTTGCTCAAGTCCAATTTAAATAACTTTCTGTTTTAATCCAGATTCCAACAGGAAGGAAATTTAAAACGTTGAATACAAGCGACAAACAGCATATTTTTTCCTCTGGACATCTCTTAAAGCTGAATCTTTGTTCTTACCTAAAATGATCCAGTGCTAATGGACACGAAATAATGTTTAAGGATAACTAATCTCTTGGTCTTCTTTACGTCTTCCCAGGCTTTGGATGCCACCAGACACTGAGTTGACCCAGCAGAAGCCAGCCAAGATCCAACAGTGAAAATGGCAACCGCCTCTGAGCCCCGCCTCCGCAAATCCTGCTGCTCCTCCCTACTCCTTCTCATCTTCTCCTTTCTTGTGCTGCTGTCATGCCCTGAGTCAGTTGGAGCAGGTTCTGCAGATGCAAACTGTTCAGCTAGTGGAGACCCCTGCCAGGAAGGTAGGCTGCTGTTCAACTGGTCAAAAAGTTTAGTGTGAACAGGGAGGGATTAGCATGATTGAATGGAGTCTAAACGCCAGGGCAGCTTAGTGACACGGATCAGTAGGAGAAGTGTTAATCCTCAACTTGATTTTTTTGTTACCACACATGTACGTTGTGACAGTTCAAGATTACTGTTATTTCATTATTGCATTTTTGTAAAAAGTGTTAATTCAATGGGCAAGCTTTCTCCTTCAATCTAATAATATGGGTTGGGATGCTTTAAGTAAAGATTAATGGCAGACAAGTGTGCATTATCAGAAATCAACGCACGAGTGGCAGACTGGACCATCCAACAACGCGCCGCTTTGCCGGCTGACCGCTGGACACGGACCTCCAGTCCAGCGGAAAAAGGAAAGTGATATATATGCTGGTCATCTGGATGGGTTAAATAAAGCATCAGTTCAGAGGGAAAGTTCCCCTCTTACCGCTTGTTTTTGTCCAGATGATGAAGCAAAAATTTGTTTTAAAGAAGCCAGCGCAGTAATTTAAGCTATGTGACCGGAACTTCTTTTTTAGGTGTGCGTTATCACTGTGCGTTATCCCTTTTTAATGCACACCCAGCAGCCAATCAGAATCGAGTATTCACCTGGACCACGGTATAACATCAATTTATAAAGCTCTCCTCTTTATTACGTACAATTTATATTAATTATTGGTATTGTTCTTTATTATTTTTTCAAAACTCATAGACTTTTAATACTAAAAATAACATTTAAACTTTGTAGAATATTTTGTGTTACCAATGACTTTGGGGTTGAATCTGCTCATAACCGATTTATTCAAACAGTCGATACCTGAATAGAGTCTGAATTGTGACGTATTGTGACGTTTTGGCCACACAAACTTTACCTTTCAGTTTCCAAATTTCCTGCTTCTAAACTTTATCATTTCATAGTCTTAATGGTTCAGGAATACGTGCAGAAACAAATTTGAATTTCAAGAATGCTCTCATCGAAGTGGAAAGCCCATCTGGTGAAAAACATTCATAAAAAACAAACTGAACAATACGATTCATCTCCTAACTAACATTTTTGTTGTAAATAAATAGATTGAGAGATGCTGTTTAAAATTCTAAAAGTTTAGAGTTTCATTTTTTTGAGAGCTTTGGTTTAACTTAGTACTAAGTGTGTTTAATCTTGCATATTCCTGTGTTTAAAGACTGTGTTTTGTGTTTTAATCATCTTCTTGTGCTATTTTTCTTATGATGGAACACATGTTTAAAGGAAATTAAGCTTAAAATTGCTTTTCTGAGTCAAATTGTAATGTATTAAGAGCAGACAAATAATTGGGTTTGAAAAAGTGCGTTGAAATACACTAGGCAAAAAAGTGCAACATTTCTTCTTTTGTTTTTGAAATAATCCTGCTATTGCAGGCCCCAAAAATATAGCAATCATTTCCTGACAAAACCAATATTAAACAGCATATTTTGTTACTAGCATAGCCAGCAGAGTTGGTGTAAACCATGTTGCATTACTAATGTTGGCTTTTGACCCTTACATGACCAAATAAAACAAACAGTGGAGGTTATATTCAGTGGATAAATGTTAAAAGCATGAGGTACAGATTAACTACAAGGCATTGTCCATTCTTGCAAGAAACAATAGCATTATTAAATAATAGTATTTGTATCAGTGTAACAGAAATACACCAGAAATGGGTTCTGTGTTCCACTTGGTTTGTGGCATATTCCAGATACATTTATTTTTAAGGAAAAATTGTTCTGACTTCCTTTGGGTTAAGTGTTGAATAAAACTCTCAGCCACCGTTTGATCCGTTCCGTCATCAAACAATGATGAAGTGCCTGACAAGTAACAACCTCCAGCTCTGCTACTTTATGACAGCCTCACTGAGATATCTCCCTAAAATCAGAAAGACTTTCTGAACAAGTCCGCCATTATGACCATTTTTCCCACACATGACGGCCACACTCCCACTGAACCAGTTATGAGAACCCCACAGTGGCAGGCTGGAGGAGATTAAAGAGCTCAGTGCAGACCGTTGTTGTAAATATTTGATGATTGCGTTCAGTGACTCGAGTTTGTCGTTGTGTGTCCTCGTTTCAGGCGTGGTCCTGCCTGTGTGGAATCCTCAGAATCCGTCTGTGGGCGACAAAGTGGCGCGCGCCATCGTTTACTTTGTGGCTCTCATATACATGTTTCTGGGCATGAGCATCATAGCTGACCGATTCATGTCTTCAATTGAGGTATAGGAGCACATTTCACCAGACTCTACGATGATCCTGCTGTATAATACTTTAGGATTTACAGTTGTTAACTGTTTGCTTTTGTGGCTTCCCTATGCAGGTCATAACATCCCAGGAGAAGGAGATCACCATCAAGAAGTCTAACGGCGAGACGACAACGGCCACAGTCAGAATCTGGAATGAAACTGTTTCTAATCTCACTCTGATGGCTTTGGGTTCTAGCGCTCCAGAGATACTGCTGTCCGTAATTGAGGTTCGTCCCACACAGGGTTTAGAGTACCTGCCTAGATTTTAAGCGAGGCGCCGTGACCAGGTTCGGATTCCATCCGCAGGTCTGTGGACACGGTTTTGAGGCTGGTTCTCTGGGTCCCAGCACCATCGTCGGGAGCGCCGCCTTCAACATGTTCATCATCATTGCCCTGTGCGTTTACGTGGTTCCCGACGGAGAGACACGCAAAATAAAACACCTGCGCGTGTTTTTCGTCACGGCAGCTTGGAGCATCTTTGCCTACATTTGGCTTTACCTGATTCTGAGCGTCTTTTCCCCCGGAGAGGTGGAGGTGAGGACACTTTTACACATGGGGAACTGAACCTTAGATCTTCCGATCAGAGGTCGGCCGCTGTAGCTGCACCATGGCCCTTGTTCGGAAACAGAAAGTGACACACGCATTTGGAGAAGACGTCTTACGTTTTGAACCACTTTCTCTTCCTCAGGTTTGGGAGGCGGTGCTGACCTTCTTCTTCTTCCCCCTCTGCGTGGTCCAGGCCTGGGTGGCTGACAGGCGCCTGCTCTTCTATAAATACGTCCGTAAACGCTACCGAGCCGACAAGCACCGGGGCATCATCATAGAGACGGAAGGCGGCGCCGACGTCGGGATTATGGGCATAGATGGAGGCGGGGGGTCGCTGGGTCCTGGGGGCTTCACCAAGATGGACATGCTGGAGCTGGACGGGCAGCTGAACTGCCACAGCGGGATTGATGGAGGCTTGATGGTTGAAGGGGGAGCGAAGGATGATGAAGATGAAGCCAGGAGGGACATGGCCAGGACGCTGAAGGAGCTCAAGCAGAGGCACCCAGATAAAGACATGGAGCAGCTGATTGAGATGGCGAATTATCAGGTTAGGTGGAGACAGTTGGAGGATGTGGGAAAACTGCTTCATCTCCAATATTTTGCTTCATTTAATCATAGAGGAACAGTCAGGAATCACACTGGTGTTTTCGGCGTTAGCCGGCACGTTTTAGTCAGTGTGGAAGCCCTGGGTTAATGTCACAACTCCATAAAGGCAATAACATGACAGAAAGACAATATCTGTCCACATTTAGGCAAAAATGCAGAAATGAAAGCTAGTCTCACAACAAAATTTTGAATAAAACTATTCTAAAATTTCCAGGTATACATATTAAACATATGTAATGTATAAAATCCTAGTATAGACGGAGGGTATTCAATATTTAAATGACATCATGATGAATACATTTCCATTTAAAAGCATGTTTAGATGGAAAAAAAAGTTTATAAACTTGACATAATGATCCTTCTCTGCTCGCTGCTGTCCCTTCATATACCTCCAACTCCTCCTTGTCTTCCAGTTTCTTAAGATTTGAACAATGTGAAAGAGGAGGGGAACAAAGTTTGTAAGAAAAAAAATTAGTTACTGATCTGGAAAATAAATGAGAACAAACCCAAAAGATGAAACTAAACTGCTTGAAGTTGCCCTCCTGTGTTCTGACATATCCTGGAATTAAAAACTGCAAAGTGTGATGGGAAAAGGGCTTTAGGCAGACTGGGTAAACACACACACAAAAAAAAGAAAAAAATCTAATTACGGATTCCTTTAGATAAACAGCTGCAGAGATTATGAAGTTTCTGCAGGGATATTCTCCAATATTCCACTCACAGATGCATCTCTGTCTAATACCACCACAGAGAAAATTCAATTGCCCGCTGATCTAATTGATTGTATTTGCTCGTTAGGTCCTGATGCAGCAGCAGAAGAGCCGTGCATTCTACCGTATCCAGGCAACAAGGATGATGATCGGGGCGGGCAACATCCTGAAGAAGCACGCCGCTGACCAGGCTCGCAAAGTGAGGAGCGCGGCCCTTCTGCCGCAGCCCGTCCCCATGCCGCGGGGCAGACTGTGGCCTCCCTGACTGTGGAAGTGTGTCTGTTCAGGTGGTGAGCAGCAACGAGGGTCAGGCGCAGGAGGACGACCCCCACACCATCAGGATGGAGTTCGAACCCGCCTTGTACCAGTGCTTTGAAAACTGCGGCTCCTTGAAGCTGACTGTCGCCAGACGTGGAGGAGACGCTGGAGTCACGGTCAAGGTGTGTAGCGGAAAGTTCTTTTGGGTCAGGGAACCTGACTCCTGATCTAAACTCTGATTTTAAGACCCACTCCACTGAAAATGGTGAATTAAGGTGTTCTTATGTTATGTTTTCTGACGATGGCAGACATATATAAAGAAAATGAAGCTCAAAATTGCACTTCTGAGTTTTTCTTTATTCAAGCTTTTATGAATCAGGAGCAGACCATAAAAGAATGTTTTATATACACAAGGCGGGCCACAAGCTCACTGCTTTAGGGCAACAGGGGGGGGGTTTCTCCATGCAGTCCCGCCCACACATCAGAGGCAAATTTCTAATGAACTACTGTTTTTTTTTTTTTAGTTTTGGCTAAAAGTGGCATAATCATAGCTAAAAGATAACTGGGAAGGAAGCGAGGAGGTCGTCCAGGAGACAGACCGGAAGAGCCTCCTCGCCTAGTTTATAAGATTTCTCCTCAACGTGCAGCTCAAACAACATAACAGAAAGCCTCATTGATTTAAGACCTCATCCCTGTTATCTCAGAGAGAATTTGTCAAACTTTGCCCGCCCCCTTCTGTGCACTTTAGATTCTAGAATGATATATAAACTCGGAAGCGTTCATAAAAAAAAAAAGTGAGGTACTTCAGGAAAATGTGTAGATCTGCACCCTGCACGATCAATCAAACACTATAGGAAATGAAATGTAAATGAAAGAGTGAAAAGAAGACTTTCTCTTCTTTTCACTCAAAACCTCAAATCTTTTCTCATTCTGTAATCTGCAGTTTTAATAATAAATAATACAGATTTAGTTGCTCAGAAAATCAACAGGTAACTTTAATTAAGCTCATTAAAGTTTGAGGCATAAAGCAACTATTAAATAAAGACCCGTTCTGATGAACATGGTGTTTTTGGCAATTTTAACAGTTTCTTGTGGCATTTTTCTCATGATGGAGGACATTTATAAAGAAAAGTAGGCTGAAAATTGCATTTCTGAGTATTTACTTTATTCAAATCGTGAATTGGGAGCAGACAAAAAAAAATTATATGGTGAATCACACAAAAAGCCAATTAAAAAAAAAAATCTTATTTCTGATGTTGAAAATATGCTTGGCGAATCACAAGCTCCCTGCTCTGCTCCATTCTGATGCATCCACTAGTAGACGACTAGATTCATGGACGTCTTTGTTTTCTGGTCTGAGCTGGAATGTGGCTCAAAACTGTCCAGCTGGATAGGTCCAACATTGCTCATCATTTTTGTTGCATCGCTATTGTTAGGTTGGGGCTAGCGGGAGATTGTGTAAACAGAGAGCTCTCAACAATAGAAGGGGGAGCGGGGTTGCTCAAAATTGCATTTCTAAGTATTTCTTTATTCAAATCATTGTGAATCAGGGACAGCCAAAATAATGGAATAAAAAAGACAGAGTTTATTCGTTAAGAAGCAACAGAAAGGGGGAAGGGGGTGTGGGGTAGCTCCAGGCAGTTTTGCCCACAACTCTGAGGCAAATTACTAATGAACTAGTGCCTTTTTGAAGAAACTTATGTCCTTTAAAATGACACAGGTTTTTTATTTTAATCAATAATTAAAAGACCACTGGGAACACTGTCACAGCAGATCAAACGATGATCGGAGTAGATCTGTAACAAACGTGAAGGTATAAGTACAAACCTTTGAGCAGCGTCTGTACATGGTCAGCCATGTTATGAATGAACACAGGACAATGGAAAGGACAGCTTTCACACTAGCAATAAATGAATGTCACAACAGGAGTCGCATTGAAACCCTTCTGCTTCACTTCTGCTGTGACCGGCTGCTCTCGTCCTGCAGTCATCTGCAGCCAGCTTTTGATTCCGAGGTTACAGTGACATTTGAATAATGAGGACTGTGGGCTGATTGGCTCAAAGGAATCCATGAGGGGATCAGTATCGTGGAAACTGGGAGAGGACTTGTTCTGACAACATAGGAACATAGAGGTAATGAGGGGAACAGACCTGTCAGATCAGCAAAGTCCTGCCAAAGAGGACAGAATGGACTCGAACCTTCTTCATAACTTTAATGTCACTGTTTTGGTGTGTAGGAGTGACAGAGCATTAAATCAGTATGTCACTCTAACTCTCCCACTAAACCCACACTTTTCATTTTGAGACCAGTGATGGCTTTGACTGATGAACCAAAGTGGTAGCATTTGCCTAAATCGTATGACCTTCTAATAATAAGAGCTTCTACAGGCTGTCAAACATGATTGGAGCTTGTTTTTTTAGACTTGGACCTAGAAACTGCCTTGTCACCTCTTCTGTGCCAAAACAGTCAAATGTGAGACCATCTGTCAGCTGGCTGAAGCCTGGCTTATATTGGGGTCATGCAACAGGACAATGACCCAAAACACAGCTCACAGATCTACAGCAGAATGGCCCAAAATGCTAACAAAGTGTTTTGTTGGCTCAGTCCAAGTCCTTAACCCAGTCTTATTAAAAATGCTGTGGTGGGGGAAAACCTAGCATAAATAAACCAAAGTATAACTATTTGGACTAGGCCAAAGGCATGAAAAATAAATAATCTCTTACAGAAATGGATACATTCAGTTAGTTGCTGCTGCTAAAGATAGATTTACAACTTTTTAAACACAATAAAAACTCAGTTTTTTTATGTCTGACCAATGGAAAATCACTAAAATTGATACACTTCGGGTAACTTTAAGGGAAGTCTTGGGTTTTTGTGAGGTTCTCAGTTCTTTGCCTGAGTCATAGGATCTTCTCTTGTGCAGAATGATTGCACACACAATGGCCCTCTCAGTCTTCTGTTGTTCAGGTCAAATAGACTTTAAAGAATCTCAAGCATGTCTGAAACTTGCCTCTAAAGGGCCTCAAGGATGTCTTAAACCTGTCTGTAAAGGGCCTCAAGGATGTCTTAAACCTGTCTGTAAAGGGCCTCAAGGATGTCTTAAACCTGTCTGTAAAAGGCCTCAAGGATGTCACAAACTTGTCTCTAAAGGGTCTCATGGATGTCACAAACTTGTCTCTAAAGAAATTCAAGGATGTCTCAAACTTGTCTCTAAAGGGTCACAAAAATATATATCAGTATGCAAATATTCAAAGGATATACGTATTTAAGTGTGGTGTAATTCGAAATTGACAAGTAATCTTATTAGCATTATACCATTATTTTTATATAATAAAACATTTGCAGACAAAGCCTCTTAAAGAAACATTTGCTTTGTTTTGTGGCTCTTTTTCCTGCAGTCGGAGAAAAAATGTTTTATTGTATTGTTTTTTTTTATTTCTATTTAAAGCCAAATAATTTCTCACATTTCTATGTAAAATGTATGAAATCAATCTTTCACGGTTCTAGAGAATATGAGGCACCATCTAGCTCCAGGCATATTCAGAAATAGCTGCCATATGAATGAATGCACTCAAAAATAAATTAGGCACCAAACACATTTCAGGAATGGGTAAAAATAGATCTGGTGCTAAGAAAAAAGGAACATTAGCACAGACGCTATGATTCAGTTAAACAAAGGATTTTAAGTTGCCTTTATTATTAAAGTTTCAATTCCTTTTTTGTTCTTTTTACTTCTCCACAAGCAGGAGAGGCTTAATCAAGAGGCTCATATGGGGACAGAGAGAACGCTGTGCTAGCAAAGCCTTTATTACCAAAGTGTGTCTGACCAGAAGGCCGAGTTTAATGAAGCTGTTCTTCTTGTTCCCCCTCATTCTTCATCCCCATTTTCCCAAATGTCTTTGCCATCTTCCTTTTTTTCTTTCCTCTGTTTCTGCTTTTTTCCCCTCATTTCCTCCTGACTCTTCATCTCCATCTCCCTCAGGTGGATTACCGCACCGAAGACGGTACCGCTAACGCAGGTTCCGATTACGAGTTTGCTGAAGGAACGCTGCTGTTCAAGCCAGGAGAGACCCTTAAAGGTATAAAAAACAACAACAGCAACAGTAAAAATGTATGACATGTTTTTTTACAAAGTACGCCACAAAGACGAAAGCTTTTACTGCAAGGGCATCTGCCGCACCGCAAATAAAGCACATTTAAAGTTTATTGCATTTGTTTTAAATCGAAAGAGGCTTTCAGTTACTGAAGGAGAAACACCGGATCCTGAAGTAGTGACTGTTCTTTTGGCAGAGATCACAGTTGGTGTGATTGATGACGACATCTTTGAGGAAGATGAGTACTTCTATGTGCACCTCAGTAACCCTCGCGTTGTGGGTCATCCTGAGGTGGGCGCCGCCCCTACCGATGCAAGCACCACTCCAAAAGCCGTGCTGGGAGACAACCACACCGCCACTGTGACCATCTATGACGATGATCATGCAGGTAAGAACAAACATTAGTTCTTCCTTTTTCTCAAAGCCATCATCACCACCATCACACCAACATGAACCCCAGGGGGGGAGGGCCCTGTGATTTAACCAGAAGTCATGGGCAGGTGCCCAGCCGATGGATCTTGATGGAAGATGAATGGATTTTCTTTTCTTTTCAGGAACATTTGTAGAGGACTGTCTGTACGTCTTTTAAAGACTGCTTTTCTGTCAAATGAAAGGTTTGGAAAGTCCTTTTGCCAGAGTTAACCCTTTAACATTAGGGATGTCAGCAGTGACATCTAAATAACAGTCTCTCTTTCACCTACTCTAACTCTTCGATCCCCTGATCTCAGCTTTAGAGTCTAGTTAATTGTGAAGTTATGTAGTCAAAAGAATCCAAAACTGGATTTACAACTGTGGTGTTAAATGATTAATGTATCCCATGAAGGATTCTCTTTGTAATCAAGATTTTTACTCTAACTCTTATTTACCCCTTTTGCACCGGAGCTTTAACTCCAGTGTTGACGTTTTTGGAATTACCGTACCTCTTCAACCTTTGTTGCAATTAATGTAATTGTGAAGCTAAGAAAAGCAGGCCTGCACTGGTATGCAACACTTTATAGTAACAGAATTAGTGTAAATCAGCTTTTACGCTGAAAAAAAAAAGTGTAAAGACTTTAGTTAATTGGGTCAAGTATTATGGTAACGACCATATGTGTCTTCCTGTGCTGTGGTGTTGGATCTTGTGTCTTTCTGTTATGATCAGTGTCTTGGTTAGCTATAACAAAGCCAATCTTTTACAGTTTAGAAGGCCGTTTTAGTTGCAATAATATTAAAATTTGCTGATCCAGCTATCTGACTGACGGACAAACACATTAAAACTGAGGTTGGAGTGAATTGCGTGTTGGTGCAACTTTTGAAGGCCTCCTGCCTTAAAGTTGTACGGTATGCTCACTGGAGGGTGCAGAGCAGAGTAGGGGTGTGCATCCTTTGCAAGTGGTTTTCTGTCTGGGGAGAGTGGGTGGCCATTAATTTTCTCTTTACACTCTAGAACCCGTGACAAAGTGGTGGTCATCAACTCCTCTCATCTCCTTTTCCTTTCAGGAATCTTTACCTTCGAGAGCGAGAGTCAGAGGGTGAGCGAGAGCGTTGGTGTGATGGAGGTGAAGGTGCTAAGGACTTCGGGGGCTCGGGGCCTCGTAGCTGTCCCCTACAGAACCCTGGACGGCACAGCCAAGGGAGGGGAGGACTATGAACTGGCTGCTGGCAAGCTGGAGTTTCAAAATGATGAGACCATGTGAGTATTCTTATTGATGACTGTTAAAGGCTGCTTCATTTCTGACAGATTCATTTTTGCCAGATGTCCTTTTTTTTTTTTAATCAACCAACTTCTGTTCGTTTACAAATCCTGAGTTTATCAGTACAGCTGCACTAAAAGGTAAATTACAAAGTTCGTTTCCAGCCAGCCTAGTCTGCATTAGCGCACACATGCACACACATGTGCACGTTCGCAAACCGCTTCAGTATCCTTGGGTCTATGCATTTTTAATATGCTGATGTTAGCAGTGTTAAATTGACCACTATATAAAGCAGTTGGGAATGCAGTTTCCTCTGCGGCTCATGGGGCTCATAAAACAAACGCTCGGTGTGTGTGGGTCGATGCTTGTATATCGTGTTGTGTGTGTGTCGGTGCACGTGTTTGTTGGTGTGGTGTATTGTGTGTGTGTTAGTGCGTGTGGCAGATTTAAGGTCGACTTTTACATGAGGGAAGGAGCAAGCAAAATTACTTCCTAAATGTTCTGATTGTGTGTGTGTGCGTGTGTGTGGGGGCTATACATTTGTGCGTGTGTCCTTGTGTGTATGAGTGTGCAAAACGAAATTGAACCGTAAAATTAAACTTGTCTGAAAGGAACATGCCTTTTTAAAGCTATCGTCTCTTTTATTGGTTTATTCTATAAATATTTTTTGTCTTAGTTTCTACTCTGTATAAAATGACCCTCACTTCTCTCTGTTTTGGCAAAAGCTCACTCCTGATTGATGAAGCTCTGCAGACACCACAAGAGCTTCATCTTTTGATTGGCTTTGTATTTGAAGCTGTGAACGGCTGTTGCATTGTGAGCCGAAACCATAGACATAAATACACATGACAGGTAATCCTTGATGTTACTCACTGGACTCTGCTCAGGGAAAATGAAGCTTAAAGCTTTAGCGCCAGAGTTGACGCCCTTTAAATGACTTCAAGTCTATAACCATTTACGCAATTACTGTAATTCCAACAGATTCTGAAGCTTAGAAAAGCAGCTTTGATATGATATGCAACACTTTACCGCAGTGACGTTTTTGCGCAATTCACGTAAAGCAATTGATTCTGAAAAGCAGCTTTGAGTCAGAATTAGTTGGTTTGTGGTAATTGCACAAATGCTTGAAAAGCTACGGTAGTTCGCAGACAATGTGTTATTCCGTGAAACCAATGACATTTCCGGTACTTTTGGGTTAAACTGGGTTTGCTCCATCCAACTCAACAACGATCTGAAATATGGAAAATGTAGGAAAAGCAAAAAAGAAATGATGAAATTTTGTTGGGTCTGGCCACTGGTACCTGAACCCTCCATGAATAATTTATAAAGCTATAGGCATAAAAGCAACTTAAAAAAAAAACAGAATTTATATTTAAGGACTAAGATGGTCTTCCTAACATAAGGGTATGGAGAATCATTTCTTTTAACCTGCCTCCAGAGGTTTTTGGAGGAAATGCAACATTTAAGATGGAATTTTAAGGGGGAGCCATAGCGACTTAGGGCTGGGTATCCCTCTGCGTAATGCTTGGGACATGAAGCACGTAATGCAAGTAATGACCTTTTGTTTTTGCATGACTTTATAAAGTTTTAAAATTGATGTTGTAATGTATTTTCCGAGCACTGGCAGCTATGCGCTAACGAAGATGACCGGCGACTATGCATGACTTCATCAGGGGGTAGTAACATTCGAATTAGAATACAGATGTGGGAACAGAAGGTTAGAACTTGGCAAAAGCATGAGACAGGAAGAAATAAATGCTAAAAACACTGTAACGTACAATGACTGATGATACAAAATGGGCTACCTTCATCCATCCATCATTTTTATCTGCATCATATTGAAGCCTATCCAAGGGACCATAGTGTAAAGTTGGCATCCCTCTGATCACGTCTCCAGTCCATCACACGATCATATCGATCCTCAACCTGAAGTAAAAGTAGAAGACTACACATCTCCCACACTTTCATTAGACACAGAACTATGTTTACACTGTTTGTTCCTAACAAACCTGACACTTAGAGACTCACTGTTTTTTTCAGCAGACTCCTGGCACAATTAAAACCCTGATTTTAAAAGCAACTTTGCAGCACATTGGTCTTTTTTGTGCTCCTTTGAATAAGGAAACCTAAAAGAATAGACAATGGTTGTACTTCGGAATAAAAAAAACTACAATTAGATTCTGCTTGATTTAAATATCCTTTAGAAATTAGAGACCCCTCTGCTGTCTTTTCCAGCAGAAAAAACTTCTATAGCATCTTGATTAATTTTAAAAAGCTATTGTCTTTCTGCTTGTAAGCAGCTCAACGGAATCGTTTTCTGTTTCACTCAATGAAAGCTAAAACAAACAACTTCTGCATGCTGCAGTCTCCTGTTGTGGTCCGCTGGGCTTATCACAGTCTGGGATTTCCTGACATCACAGGTTCCAAACGTTTTCTGGGCGAAATTCGCTGGTAATCGCTGAAAAGCTGCTGCAGACCATCTCGAAAATTACAGCAAACCTACATTTAATTTTTGGATGACATATTTTGGTAAATATGTAATAATGTAGATAAATATTTTGCACAAACCCCCCCCACAAAAAGTCTGCTTACTTTCATTTCGAAGTGCATTTTGAAAGTTAACACTTAAACATGTTTAAATGTAAATTTCCGAACACATCCATGCAAGAAGAAGCTTTAGTTTAATGTTTTGATTCAGTAGTTTGCATCTAGGTCTTTTTATTTGGTTTAAGCAAAGAAAAAGGGAAATTTGTCATACATTTCTTCAAAAGAGCTTTGCTAAATGTTTGCTCATGTTAGTGTTCCAAAAAGTTTTGGACTGAAATGTCATTGCAAGGACACGGTGCACGTGCGTGCACTCTTGTGTGTGTGCAGCACAGTCACGTGATGCGGTCCCTGCTGCTGGTGAAACAGCAGGGACCGCATGCAAGGATGGCAGGAGAGGCTAAAAAGAGCAGATGCATGTGTTAGCATATGAAATGACTAAGAATGGCTGATGAAAGAGCCCAGACTAAAACCGCAGTTCATCCGTTTGCTTCAGCATGAAGAAAGCTAGCATAGACCTAGAATCTTCAGTCCCCAAAGAGGTAACAAATATGTGGGTCGAGTGCAAAAAGATAAAAAAAACAACAACAAAACAGCATTAGCAGCCTTCACTGCTGGATGATGATCTGCATTGGGAAGCTGAATCTGTGGAAAACTGAGGACAAAATGAGAACTTGAACCGTTATGTGATTTAAATGTCCAAAATAAATGTGAAAACAGGGTAATTCAAATGTAGAAATTAATCTGTGACAATAATGCTATTATCAATGCAGAAATGTGACTTACATATTCATAAAGTGATTTTTAAATATTTAAACCCTTTCCAAAGAAGACCGTGTTTTTTGTGTTTTAACATGTTCCTGTAGCATTTGTCATGCTAGAGGACATATTCAAAAGAATTTAAGATCAAAAGAGCGTTTTTTTTATTCAAATCATGTTGGATCAGGAGCAGATAAAAAGCTCATATTTACAGTAAGCCATTAATATTTCAATAAATAAAGAAAAATTCCATGAAAGTAATTGAGGATTATCATGCTATCAATCACAGAAGTGTAGATGATCAATCAAGGAAAGTTAAGCGATTCATCCAGAAAATCATATGATTGATTGCGATCAAAATACAAATAATTCTTGCCCAGCATTCTGCTGCTATGACCCATGTGGCAGAGAATCTATCTTTTCCTTTTTAGTACAAGTTTGATAAATAAATGATATTTTAGCCACTGCCTTTATGATATTAAAGTGTTTTACTGTAACTTTAGTCAGACCTGCATGTTGTGCTTAAAGCTTTCCTGAGACTGACAACGTCCTTCAGGCTCTGGAAAAGCTGGATGAACAGAGTGGCGGTCCTTTGGAGGAAGGGAGGGGGTCTAGAATCTGCTGTTTCTGCGTAAAACAGAGTGGAAACTCCGGCAGCAGGCGGATCACTCCTTCCTGACTCCTTTCACACCGGCTTCACAAGTACTCATTTTTTGCTGCACGCCGTCGTTACCCGGCTGCTTCTTCATCGCCCCGCTCATCCTCTGCCGCTTCGCTCCAATCTGTTTTTCCAGGTTTGCGGCACCCCCCTCATTATCAGCATATCCCACCAGCACTGTCTCCGTTTGTTTTGTTTTTAATCTTTGGATTTCTCACTCTCCTTCTCCACATCTTTTACTCATATTATTTAGTCCGAACTCTGATTTTTCATCTCTTTTCGCCCCTCAGAGTGTTTCTTCCTCTCCTTTCATGACAAAGTGTTTGAAGCTCTTGTCAGAATTTCCCTTTTTGCAATCACGTGGAATGGCTTTAATCAGCCGCACTCTCGGCTGCCATCCACACTTTTTTTGTCCTCGCCTCTGTCCACTTATGTCCTTTATTAACCTTCAGCTTTCTATCTTCCTAAATTAGACGTTGTTTTTGTCTTTTCCAATTTCACCTTCCTCCCACTAAGCAGCACCCTCATGCACCTTTACCTCCGCTAGCTCCCTTTCACCTTTTACCTTTACTTATATACCCTGTCAAATGTTTCCTCCGATCCTCTTCTGCCTCCACTCTCACTTAATCACCTTGTCTCACCTTTGTACCTGATTTTTTCCCCATCTCTATCCACCTCTGTATGCCATTATTCAAAGAAAGGGCACCCGCCTCCAAAGCTTTCACTGGATCATAACCCAGGTATTACTCAGGGTCCACTCCCTTTGTTCTCTTTAAAGTCTGCTTCCATTCAATCTGTGAGAGAGCTTTCTTTGCCCTCTTTATCTAGTTTATGATTTTTTTTTTCTCCCTACCCCAGCCGCCTGTCGTTAATCTGTCAACATTTCATGGCAATGCTGGCAAATTAGCTTTCTTAAAAGCAGAGGAAAACAAAAGCCTGGTGGCAAAAGGATGGGGATGGGTTGTAAGAAAGGAGAGGAGGGGCTGGGACACGGCGGCTGCTAAAAATTCTCGAGGTAAATCTAAAAGGCGCTGGAGCCGAACTGACAAGTGGCGAAGATGGGCAGAAAAGTGACGGGGCCTCACAGCCTTTACTCCATACCGACTTAATTGCAGAGAATAACTCTTGTTTCTTTTTTATCACCGGTTAGAGGTCAAGTGATGTCATCAACACCTCGCAGTGCTTTTATTGGCCAAATGATGTGCTAACAAAGTCATCACTGTTTGGTTTTCATGATGGAATCACCTTTTAACCTCTATAACCCTACGAGTGTAGCTTTAATTATGTTAGAAATTCGGTGAAATCTATATTCCAATATACATCTGTTCCGACTGGTTTGTCTGGACGAAAAAGTACACAATAACCGCATAAAGTATCACGTAACTGCATTCATTCATTATCCGCTCCCATTATATCCAGCAGGAATTTAATTAATTCTCTCTGTTCAGCTAATTAGCTCTTCTTTTATCTTCCTCTCTCTCCTTGGCCAGTGGAGCCAACAAGTGTCTCGGCTCTGTGAGCAGCTCTAAATCTGCCGTCTTGTTTTGGTTGTTGTGTGCTCATCAGAAGGCGTGTGTGAGGTAAAATGAGCATGAGACAGACAGATACTCTCGCTCCGTTTATTCTTAGCTTTCCCCTGACCTGCAACACCGCTGAGAATCTCAGCCAAGAAGCAGACAACTGTGCAACTGTCTGCTGTTACTGCATGTAGGTGTGTGTGTGTGTGTGGTCCGCTCCCTTGGCTGCCTATTATAAATGTGAAACAGGTGTCCCTGCCAAATGTGCCAACTCCTGTTCAATTTCTGCTCAGTCCTGGGCGTGCATTCAGATATTCCACTAATGCTATAACTATTGCACCTGCACCTAATGACCCTATACTATGCTGATTTGTTCCTTGTACTTTGTTTGTTTGTGTTTTCTTGGTTCATGACGCTCATTTTTTAACAGCTATCTGTTGGCATTGTTTGTAGAAATAGATTTAAAAGTCAAGGGTGTAGCTCAGGTTTCTCATTGGAGCTATATTGTTCAGATTAATGCACAGAAAGAATTACTTTACCATCAAGAAGTGAGTAAAAAACAAGTTATAGTTGTTCAACTTTTTGGCATATCCCGCCATGATTTGCATAGGTGGTTTGGCAGAGATTCCCTTCCTGACACAGCCCTGTATTTTATCCAGGCTGGGGACCGGTACAGGGGGACCCAGACTTGGGCCCCCTTGTGGCTACATAGTTGGGCAGTAGCACGAGGCATATTTTATTCTTTCTAGCATTGTTAGCTAACAACACGCCAAATCATAAGATGTGTTGCTTCTATTTGCTTAAGTCTTGAATCCCGGAGATACAGGAAACACCACGCGCTCTTTGAACTACGGTAACTCTTCAACTGCTCGTGCGATTGTAGTTAATCCAACGGATTCCAGAGCTGCCTTTCTCTATGTCACAGTCAGTTGGCCCCCATTAGTTGCTTAAACACTGTAAAGAGTTTAAGAGTTACAAGGATTCAAAGAATGTCAACAAATAGCTGTTCTGTTTAGTGGTTCAGTGGGGATTTATTTTAGGTAGTTAGACTGCTGAGTGTGTTAAAAGCAAAACTCCAATTAAAGCTACAAGTGGCGTTGAGTAGACGTCACCGTTCACTGCCATCAAAACGAATGTTTGCATGTCAGCTCGCTCTTCAGTGCATTTCTTTCTTTCTGAAATGAGATTGATATATCTGTGGGACTTCTTGTTGTTGTTGTCTACAATTGATGCTCGAAATCAATCAATTACTTGCTCTATACAAGCTTTAAGAAGTGACAGATATACCCATTTAATTGAATTGAATTGAATTTTGCAATTATTTGGTTTTAGATGAATAACCGTGTCATACAACTTGCATCGTACACTCACTCACAAAGTATGTCTACTAATATCGATAATACTATCACATTTACAATACAGTGTAGACGTTTTGGGAAATACGTTTAAAACAAATCTACACTGTTTCTATATTTAAAAAAAAAAAAGCTATTTGAATCGTTCATGGTGTTGATTATGGGACTCCTACAAATGCACAACTGTTAAAGTCAGGTTTATTGAAACGATGGGAACTAGTCAAACTTAAAACAGTACTCATCATGTATAAAGCCAGAATAACTTGCTACCAATAAACATACAGCAAATGTTCAATGACAGAGATGCGAGTTACAATTTAAGAAATTAGCTGAACTTCAAAAAAAGAGTGCATTCATACTACTTATTTATTTATTTGTGGATTTATGGAATGGATTGGACGAAGGTTTAAAACAAAACAAAGGTTTATTCAAAAAAACCTACAAGATGTCACTGATGGAACTGTACAAGGCAAGAAGTGATCAATAAATCAATAAAAAATGTCACTTCTGCATAGTGCTATGCAGAATGTAATGTGAATATTTTGAACAAAACTGCAAATAGAAATACGCACATCATTAGGTGTTGAACAAACGGGGTGGGATCACACAAGATTTCTCTTCAACCCACTCCTTTTCAAGCACACTGTCTTGTTTTATTTGTCTATTTGAAACTCTTGTGTTTACTATCATTTGTGTTTGAAATTAAAAATAATTGAAAATTGAAATAGAAAGCCATAGTTTTTTTCCACACATCTACATGTATCTCCTTTGTTTTCTGTTAGCTTTTTTTTTACACCTGTCTAATGAGCTTGATTGCTCTTCATATGGTTTTTATAAATCATGTTGGTGTTTAAATGGTGACCAGTTCTGTTCGAACACTGCCAGATCCTCTTTAGCTCTTGTTCCTTTTGATGATCTGGTTGCTTCCCCCTGTTAAACCCATCTGCGTGGATGTATCTCTGTTTATCTGCCTCGGTTGTGTCTTTTTCTGTTTTTCCATTTGCTTTTTCCCCCCCACTGTTTGCCTGCAACTACATCCACCAGTGACTTCAAGATTGTCACATAAAATAAAATGCATCACATAAAATCTTTGTAGCTTTTTGTTCAAGGCTTTTGTTCCAAACCAGCTCTGTAGACAGTGTAGACCCCCAAATTGAGGTTTGCAGAACTGTTTGTTTGGAAAAAATAATGGACAGGGAAACTATTTTCTCTTTTTATCTTTTAGGGATTCACACCAACACTTGTTGACTTGCAGTGGACAAATTACAGATTCACAATGTCAAGCTTTATCTTCAGTAATCTCAGCATCTGTTGTAGTGGCACTGCATGTTAATTAAGCCAAAAAATAACATTGTAGTGCTCCTGACAGCTGCCAGAATAACTGTGATCAAACATTTACTGCTGGAATTTAATGCAGAATTCTGCTAGGATGCAAAGAAAAAAAAGAAAAATCACATAATCCTTGTGGTGTGTTGCTTCAAGGAAACAAGAAAGTAGAAATGTGAGCCTGTGAGTGTGTTTGTATTTGTCCGTTTGCTGTTTGTGCGTCTTGTATTGCTTGTAATGTGTTTGATATTTGCAACCTGTTCCTCCGTCTGTCACCAATGTTGGGTGACTAACCCGAAGCTGTTGCTAAAATAAAACGTTCTTTGAACTCCAAATCCCCTAAAGAGCTGCGCGCTGTGTGAAGACTAGTGTGTGCATCTTCCTGTGCACGTGCCGCTGTGTTTGTGTGCGCACCGCAGCTCCACTGGCACCTATGTGAGTCAGCAACTCACTTTAGCTCCACAGTCAAATTTTTTCTTTTTTTCTTTTGCCCTTCTAGCTCGTTTTACGTCATTCCTTCCTCTTCGCTTTACAAACACACACAGTTCAGCAGGATTTGCATTCTCCCATCAATGTGTGCGTCTGGATACTGTATCCTGCCTGCTTATCAATACCCAGCTTAATACATTTCTTTCCAACAGGAGCCTCAATTTAAACATGTGATGTTCGTAAATCCTCAGAAAATTCCAGAAAAAGCTAAACCAACCTTGAAAGCAGTGTGCACCATGGGTACAGTAAAGATACAAAAAAGGTCAAATGTGTTGTTTTATTTCCATTTTCCTGTTAACAAGCTGTTCAAACCCAGTTTGTTGCCCAATTGTTTTGTATTTCTGCTGCTTCCTGCTGAGCGATTTTGTTTTTTTGAATATAGGAGTTGTTTTGGGAGAAAATCCACCTTAAAAGCAAGTAACCCCAAACCCTTCATCCGATGCAACAATCTGGAATCTTGATTGTGAATATGCTTCTTTTTTAGATTAAATAATGCCTCGCTTACAAATGCTCTAACGGGTGGACAAACAACATGGAAGGATAAGAAAGATGCAGGCGTGTTGTAGAGATTTTTGCATGTTTTCAAGCCTCCTGAAAGCTGCTCAGTGTGAGAGGAACCCATTATTGCTGTTCTGTTTGTTAGTGAACCTTCCGTCCTTGTAGCCTGACTGTTAGATTTTAGAAAAATTGGCCCAAAATAAATAAATGAATAAATACAAATATATATATATAAACAAATAAATAAATTCAATGTAAAGACACATCTTACATATATTAATACACATATCAATCGGGGAGAAAAGAATCACACGATTATCAATTGAGGAAATAAATACATTAATGGTAAATAGACAGCCCCCCCGTGGTGGACACGTTTGGGTGATCTGACCCCGCTGTTGAAAAATGGAGGAATTTGTATCGCCCTGGTCCACCAATTGTTAATTGCACTTCTTAAGTACACACATACACACACGGTGAGAGGGGCATGGTCACGTTGTTCCCGTTGGGGCGGGCCGGCAGCTGCTGCAAGACTGTTGATGGTGTCCCAGAGAGTTCCTGCACCCCTGACCTTGCAGCTCTCCACGCTGTGAGGGAGTCCCCTTTTCTGGGCACCCCAGTTTTCCATTGTTGCTTACAACAGCACAATGCTTCCCGTTTACATGGGCAAAAATGTCGGAATGAGCAGCCTGATCGGAAGAAAATGCGTCATGTAAGCGCGTTGAATACTATGCCCGATCAGACTCTTTGGATCAGAATTTCTTTCGATGTCCCGAGATGAGTGAGTTATACCGTCGTTTATCAATCGTGGAGCATGTAGCGGTCATTCCGATGCGTGTGTCACAGTGTTTAGCTGAGCTTTGGGCGCATGCGGGACGACCAGCTGCTTTGCGGAGGCCGTAAAGCTGCATCGCCCGCTGGCTCACCCCTCTCTTACACCCCCCTCACCGGGAGAGATTGGAGGCGCCGTGCCCCGACGCGCTCACTCGGTCCACTGGCACCCGAGTGAGCAGAGCAACTGGATTAATAATTTTGTGTCGGGGGTTTGTATGAATTTTGTTGTTTTGTTATATGTGGGAGAATTCAGACTGCGAGCCGTCCCGCCGCTCTGGGTTAGCGGCTGCAGGACTCACAGGAGAACCGTGTTGGCGAACAGAGCTCGGGCGATAGCTCACAGAAGTGGAAGTTTTGGGGCGGTGAACTTTTCAGAGCAAATAAATGTAGCTCAATCCTTAGAAAGCTGCAGATGCTCGTTTCTACTTGCAGTCCTGGATTTTGTGTCCATCAGGCTAATGGATTTTAGCCCGTGTTGTAGCCTGTGTAAGCTTTTAAATCCATCTTATTCTTCCACAAAAAGCACTGACCACACAGATTAAATATAATGATGAAGGCGAACAGGTACTTCACAATATTCATGACATTAATAAAAACGCGTTTGGAAGATGCGTCGTATGTGTTACGAGCTGCTGCATGATGTCTGGAGCAAGCGGTTTGTTTACAGCGGGACCTATTTCATCCGGTGATTTTACACTACTGCGCATGCCCAAATTATTCATTCCGAGCGAAGTGTGAGCCCTGGGAAGCGTTTGTTCTGTCGGAAAAAAGGTTTTCTGTGCCCGTAATGCGGAGTGGTGCAACCCGACCATTGATCCAATCAAGATATTCTGCCCATGTAACCGCGGCTAGTGATAGCCTGGTGCTCTTTTTCACTGTCCTCGTACATGCAGCATTTGGGTACGGTCAGTAAGGGGCGACTGAAACGCACCTTGAACAGCGTCAACACATTTTCCTTACAAATGCTTTACAATGCACTTTTCAGCACAGCAATTGTTCCGTCTCTTAAGGTGGCTGCATGAGCCATAAAGGGACAACTGCAAGGCGTTCTACCTCCCCTTAAGGTCTTGGCTCAGCTTCTCACCACAACCTTCCATGGGCCCTGGCAACCCCTGCAGCACCTGTTCAGGTCAACCCCCATTGACCTGAACGGGTGCTGATTAGCAATATTTTCTTTTTCTTTTTGTCGATGAATTAAAGCATACTCTATCAGATGCTGTAAATGCAGATCTTGGTTACCGTAGTAAAGTTCTATCTGTAATTATACCAAACTAATCAACATTTTAACTAAGCACAACTAAGATGCACATGCTGCTCTACTACACCTTCTCAGCTGATCACATTTACAGCTAGCCATAAATGTTACATAATTATGACATTTACCCAGCTGTAAAGCCGTGGAGAATACAGTATTCATCAGTTCATTTTTTATACCTACTCCATCAAGACAGGAGCCTCCATGGTTTTAAGCTGACAAAATCCAGGGCTCATTGTGGGTGAATCAGCAGGGCAGGTTGGCTGTGCTCTGAAGGGTTGGAAGGATTAAATTAGTCCAGATTTACGCCAGTAGCTTCTGCATTAACTAGTATGTTGAAAGAGCAGGTTTTTCCATCAACATTGTTTGTTCTTTGATAGCATGTTCTAGAATTAGGCTTGAATGATGTGAATCATTTGATGCTATTTAAATTCTTTCTGTCAGACAACTCTTGCAGTAAGAAATATTCATTTCCACATACTTAATATTCAATTTTTTTAAGTTGGAATTCACATCTTTTGTTTTGGCATAAGGCTCCGTTCAATTCCATGAGATAATTTCCATAAAACCTTTGGGTAACAAAATCCCCCTTAACGGAGCCCACAGGTGGAAGCCGACGAGGAGGGAGGGGCGACAAATGTAGCGCCTGAAGGTAAGAAAGAGAATGAACAACTGCACACCTGGACTTAAATAGGACGCTGAGCAGGTGAGTTAATTAACTGACCCGCCCTAGGGGAGTAACCTGTAAAACACGGCCGAGTGTCTGCCAGAAGTGCGACAGAATTAGCTTATTTAGAACATGATACAGACTTCAAACTGCGATCCAACATTCATTTTTAAACAGCTATTTAGCAGATGTTCAATTCAAAACAGTTGAAACTGCTGCAGAACAAGTGTTTTAGTAATAGAAAATCCAATTTTATCAGTCCATGCATAGACATGCATTAACTAGTTTGTTTATTGTCATGTCCAATATATGTACTTTTTGCGGGGTTGGGTTTTTTAGATAGATTTGAAGAAGAAATGAGCACTGGATGAATAATAAAAATATGAAAATGACCAACAAGCTTTATGAAAAAGTTAATAATTAAAAAATTGAATATTAAATAAATAACATTCAAATAGTATTACAAATTCTCTTTGCGTTTGCCTTCATGGAACAGAAGTGTTTTCCTGAATGTAAGAGAGAAAAGAATCAATTTTTGGGATGTTTGAGGCCCTGCGTGGTCTTCCTTGCTCTGGTCTAGCACCGCTTATTGTACATATCCTGCATGTCAACCGCGTTCAAATGATCCTCTAACTATCTGAAGGGCTCATCTGTCCTGCATGGGGCTGTTCCCGTAACAGGAAGTAATGCTACCCATGAAGGCCCTCTCTAGGCTGCAGGTGTACAAGGTTTTTTGCCTCAGAGAGGGACGTCTAAAGTCCTTCACCCTTGTTCTATCCTAGGCACTTTAACGATTGGGAGTTGGGTCATCTAGACCCACTAGACAGTGCTCTGAACTTTTTCTTCAATGATGTGTGATCTTCACTGGTGTCCATGGATTACATGAAATCTTTCCACCTTCTCCACCTTTGTCATGGTAGGGAGAACACGTCAATGTAAAGGTGGGGGTCATCTAAGATAGCCTCAGTCAGCAATGCCGTGTAAATACCTTAGTAAGAGCTGTCCACTCTCACTGGTGTCCTGCCGATTGTGGTCTGTTGTTATGACCACTCTTGCTTTGTCCTACAGTCCACTAGTACCTCATTGGCTTTGTTAATGTTCAGCTGTAGGTTGGTTTTAAGCACCAACTTGTCAGGTTTTCATCTCCTGAGAGAGAAGCAGATTGCTTATTGGAGATCAAATGATGTAATCAGCAAAGTTAATGATGGTTTTGGGTGATAATTATTAATTAAAAAAGTACTGTAGGAACAACAGGGCCAGAACAGAACGAGGAACTCACTTCATGCTTCCTGACAGATAGACTTCATGAAGTGCATGTAGTCTATCTGTCAGGAAGCATGAAATCCACTGTCATTGGATTAAACCATTGACTGCTGTAAGAATAGAACCAGCGTTACTGTGACATCACCCATAGAAAATGGTTTACTTCCGGCTACAATAAAATAAGTTCAATTCAGTCAGCAGGGTCGTCATTAACCGCAGATTTGTCCAAGTCAATCGGAGTCATTGTATCTAAGGCATCCAATTTCGCCTATCAGGAGTGACTTTTTGAATGTCCACACTCTACCATTGGAAACAGACTACACGAAATCTGTCAATGAAACGTTTCTACTGTCAATGTGGGGCCAGCAGGCGCCACCTACTTTTTACTCAGGCACTTGATTAGCCAACTCATAAGTTGAATAATTTGGATTGAAGAAAAACATTTATGAAAAAATATTGGATTAGCAAGAACATGTCAAAAGAAGATGGCAGAAGAAGAATTATTATTTCAACAAATGGAATGACTGAGTAATAGCTGTTTATTTCTCAATAGAATTCTACGGGATTTTGGCTTCTTGGAACCAGCAGGTACTTCCTGTTTGAAACGTGAGGGGGAGGGCTCATTCAGTCTGGTCCTCATATACAGTCATTGGCTTGAACTGAAACTTATCTCTAACTGTGAGGTGATTGTTCAGGGAATTATAGCGTTCTGTGCTGAATTGTAGTCTATTGCTCACTAAAATGGTGCCAGGAGGGTTAGAGGTGTTTGGATTTTTTTTGGATAGCTTAATTTCTCTTTGACATAAACTATGGATGTTTTCTAAAATCAGCTTTTCTACTGTTCCCCCCCATTATCTGCTCACGTTCTGATAACAACCTGTTGATTGACAAAGACAATACCATCTATTCCTCCCCTTGCTTGTACCTCTGGCTGTTAAGGAACGTTAGCTTTGCTGGAGAATGACAGTTTTTTTTCTGCCTTTTTTTCCTCCCTTTGCCTGGTTGTTGCCGTAGCAACTTTTGATCCCTTCCTTTTGCAAGCAGAACAAAGAGAAAGCAACACAGAGAGATAAAAAAATGTGGGCTACGATAAAGACAAAGGGAGACACATGTTGTTGTTTTTAGATTTTCCTTCTTCTTCGTTGGATTTGTTTTGCCGTTCTTCCTCCTCTCCTCTCCTACTGTCCTCCTCTCTTCTGACTAATTTCTGTCTGGAGCATCACTCCGCCAAGTGCGCCTCCGTGCTTGAGACACTTTTCTATTGTTTGATCTTTAATTAATAAAGCAAAACGGTTATTGGCGAAGTGGATTAGGAGGACTTAAGAGCAAATCGTATTGTGCCACGGTCATGGTCCGCCTGACGGAGAGAAAGATGGAGGACGGGCAGCTGAATGACAGAGATTAAAGACTAAAGGATAAAAAAATCCTCAGACATCTATTCTCTCCTTCTCCTCACTTCTTTTTTTGTCTCTGCTTTAATCTCCAAGAAGCCTCTCCTATTCTGTTCTTCTGCCCCCCCCCGTTTATCCTTGCCTTTTTCTTCATTTTCTCTAATGTCATAGCAGTCAAAGTTAAGTAGCTTAAGTCTCAACTTTTTAGGCTTTCGGGGTACGTTTCACTTCCATTCTGTGTCAGATGTGTATAAGACCTGATGCGGCAGCTGCCGGCTGTTATTTGGCTTTTGACATCTTCCTCAGTCGCCTGACTCACGGTGCTTCGCACACATGCAGCGTCACAGTTTCACTTCTCTTCCTCTCAGCGTCTGTGAATTACAAAAACAATCTTGTCTTGTGAAGGGTTGTATTTGTGATGTAGGAAATACACTGGACGAGCCACAAGCTCCCTTCTTCAAATCGATCCATGTGCGTCTTTGTTTTCCTAATCTGAGCTTGAATCTGGCTCAAAACTGTGCGGCTGGACGGCTCCAATACTCCTCGCCATTTTTGTTTCAATGGTAATGTTAAGGTTGGGGTCTGAGATGCTGTAAGCTAGTGGGAGAGCGTGTAAACAGAGTGCTCTCAGTTATGGGTGACAGGAAAGGGGTTAGGCATTACTCCACGGCAAAAGTCCCACCCACAACTCAGAGGTGAATTTTTAAGGAACTACTGCTGCCCTGCAGAAACTATGTCCTAGAAAACAGCGAATATACCTATAATTAAGCGACCCCTGGGAATGTTTTTCAGATGGATCAAAAGCTGATGGGAGTGGCTCTCCCCTTGTGCCATCCTAGGCACTTTACTGTTGGGAGTTGGGTCATCTAGACCCACTAGACAGTGCTCTGAACCTTTTTTCTTCAATGATTTGTGATCTTCCATGGATTACATGAAATCTTTCCACCTTTATCCACCTTTGTCATGGTAGGAGAACACGTCAATGTAAGGGTGGGGTCATCTAAGATAGCACAAGGGTTAAGAGCATAGTTATTGACAGCTTTATGATGAAGCAGAAAACTACAACTGAAGCTACTGTCGGGGTTTTTACGGTTCTGCTCTGGACTTTGAGGGACAGAGAAAGGATGCATGCTCAATAAACCAGCAGCAAAAAGGGTTCTATTACGTAAATTTCCTGTCCGTTTTCTTCCCTTTAGTCCTTTTTGTGCATGTGAACTGTGGATGAAGCTGTGCGGTTACATGTGTGTAAACCCTGTGATCAAACTCCCACAGACTGCACTCACCCTGTAACCACAACTCTAAGACCCACCCAGAAGCTGTGGCCCGTTCCGCTCATCAGACCCCACCTGCCAGCACCAAGCCACATCAAAAGTCCTGGGTGCCAGGCTTCACCCAGACCAGGGGAGTGGCTTTCCCCATTCATTCAGGCCGACTTTACATTTTCTGCAGCCATTTTAGGACTCTTGTAGCGATGTCCTTTTTGCAACACTTTCTTTACATCCCTTCACTTAAGTCTCTGTCATTTTAGTCTTTGAAACTCACAGTAAATTTTCTTTATCATTCGTTTACTGTAGGGGTTCAGAGTCTGCTTATTCAACTGTTATCTCCAGGTAAGTAGTCGTGCAGTCATCATAGAAGCTCCTTTTCAAGAAGGTTCAAAGATCATTCATATTTCAATATTGCATTTTCTGCACTATAAGGCGAAATTAAAAAATGTGCCTTTTATATGGAGGAATTCTGGTTAAATTTACTGATGTCAAAGTGGTTTTGTGAAGTGCATGGCACTATGTCAAAATGTCACTATTTATTATTTTTGTCTGAGTTGCAGGAAGTTTGGGGTTTTATTGGCCAGATATGCTAACACAGCTATTATTAGCAGGGTGCGTTTTTATGGGTTACAAACAAGTTTTGCGATTTACATTTGTTTTAGAGGTATCAGTCAGTTTTCAGTGTTCAAGTTTGTGAAAATGCTAAAGTGTAATGTAGCTAATTAAATTAAATGAATTTACTTTAATTTAATTGATGTAACACAACGCTCTGGATTCAACCCAACCTCAGCTTTAGGATTTTGCCTTTCGGTCTCGCTACTATAATAAAGCTGTGGCCTCATCCTGACCAGCATTTGACCTTCATATGGTCGAGGCGGGCTTCATGACTGCAGCCGGAAGAAGCTGGAGCTCTGACTCCTGCTTTGTGACTAAACGCTGCTCTGAAGTGAAATGATAATGCAGCCTCACGCTGCTCCACAGAACCCTAACTAGATGAACAGATTTCATAGACGAAAAAAAAGGAAAACTTTGATTGCAGAAAATGTTGAGTGCAGCTGAGCAGCAATCAGTGAAGTGCTTGAATAGGAGATTGTGTTTTTTGAAATGTATGTGCGTTTTTTTTTTTGATGATAATAACAGTGTTTAACATTTTTGTTCAATAAACCGCATTCTAAAGATGAATTATGGGTCTAAAATATAATACCCTTTTGAGCCAAATTTATTAAGAGTGTTTATGCACCACAAAATGGGTTAAAATGGAAAAATAAACTGAACCAAAATTCCTCCTGATATGTGCAGAAATCTGCTGCTAATAAGGGTTTGGCCACAAAGTACTAATGCTAAATCCGACTTCTTCCCCTACCCCAATGGCTTTTCCCTATCCCTACATTTAGTCCTCCAAGTGGAGAGTTATGGAAAAAATGATATAGTGGAGCTTGTTACGGTCGTAGATCGCTCGGTAAGCCCGTAGAGGGAAAATGTTCATGTAGTGGCCACAAATGCAGGTGTGTTGTATGATTTTTTTATTTTTTTCAACCCCTTTGAACCCTAAGCACTACGCAAGGAGCCAGTTAGTGCTGTTCAGATAAGTGTGCGCTCCTTGAATACAGCTCGACAGTCAGTGTAATTTGTGTGTTCATCCTATGGGTGTCCTACGGACCCTTCCGACATCCATACTTTCCATTTTCATGATGTACCTTAAAGTGGTAGCACGAGCCTCAAAGGATCTGCAAGACACACCTGCACTCCCCCTTCAAACTCGTCCATGCCTTTACAACCCTCCACAGGCCTGGACAACCCAAATACCCACAGCACCCGCATGGCTCAATCCCCCTAAAGGGTGCAAATGACTATGGTTGGATGTGCAGATGGAGTGGGGCGGTCGGTTTTTAACTACATTTTGGCACACAATTATTTGAAATTAGTCCGTTATGTCTTTACACCGGAGAGTAATTACAAAAGACGGAGATAACCTACAGCTGATGCAGAAAACGAGGCAGTAAAGTGGAATTACCCCACGTTTGCATCAATAGTCCTTTGACATGCGCTATAAAATCATCCACAGAGTAGATGGTCAGTGCATGACTCCAAACATGCGTTGGGTTCTGGTCCCTGCATGAAAAACTTTGCTCATGGGTGATGAATGAACGCCGCAGAGGAATAGTGATGAGCCGTTTCCTGACTGTTCCGCCTCGGGGTAATCTGGCATGATACAGACACACACACGTGCACAGTCACACACACACAGAGCGATGTCAGGGAGAGTCAATCACTGATAGGTTGTGGAGGAGAGGAGAAGATCTGACTTACACAGGCTCTTCATCTCCACTCACATGTCCCAACCTCCTTCCCATCACACTTCTCCTTCCTCTTTCCTCCATCTGACTTCATTTAACTCATTATCAGTTTCATCCAACCGCCCACCCGCTGTCCCCCCGTGCTCTCCCTCTTCCCTCATTTCTTCACAGACATCAGGACTCGCCCATATGTCTCATTAACACTCGTTTACGCTTTTCAACACTCAAACATTCACCCATCATTTGCATCACCCTCTTTTTACCTTCTTTTTCTTTGAAATTCCCTGTATTGTTGGCATAGAAATACCAGGTGAGAGCCACACTGCAGCATACTGCATACTGTGTAATCATTTTGCAACATGCAGGCTGTTTGTTTTCTATGTTCTGTGCAAACTGATGCAGCTTCGTGCAGACTGAAGGGCTGTCAAACGGGGGGAAAAATCAAATGCATCAACCTACTGAGTGCAGTGGTTGGCACTCTTGCTCACAGCGAGAAGGCCCTGGTTGAAATCCCAACTGGGTCCTTTCTGTGTGGAGTTTGCACGTTCTCCTCGTCCATGCCGGGGTTTTCCAGACACTCTGGTTTCCTCACACAATCCAGAAACGTGATTCATAGGTTAATTGGTGTTGTTACGTTGGCCCTGGTGTGCATGTTTGATGTGTGGCCCCTCAACAGACTGACGGCCGCTTCAGGGTGAACCCCGCCTTCACCCAACTGTAGTTGGGTTGGCTCCAGCAACCCCAAGAGCCTGAAATGGATTTGTGCCTCCTGAAGGTGATGGATGGATGGAAAACCTGCAAAAATATTATAAAATCGCAGCAAAGTTTATAAAGAAATGTTACATTTGAGTAATGTTCAACTTTGCTATCGACCAGGATGAGTAACTTTGTAAGTACGCTGAAAGATCGATCCTTTATTTTACTAAATTTTAGCCTCTTCCCTTAGAAATAAGAAGTGAATAATACATACAAAATGCATACAGCTGAAAGTTTTTCAGTAGAATCTCAGGGGATTTTCTATGACAAAAACAAGAAAAGACAAATCTTGGCCACTTACTAACACAACAATGCATAGTTCAATACAACTCCCATTTAGATATTTGGTTATACAAACAAATGCAATAAAAACATTTATATTATTTCAGTACATTACTGAAAATAATATGTTAAATTTTAATAAGCAAATTTTAAGTTAATTTCCCAAGTTCAAGATTTGCAATCAGTGTTAAAGAGAGTTTAAAGGTTTTGATAAACAAACGACACTTTTATAGTAGCTTTAGAGCTGATTAAAATCAAATGTCTGTTAAAACAAATCTAATCACAAATGTCAGGTTTTGCGCTCCATGTTTTTAAATTATAAGCCGGGAAACTTACCAATTCAAAATGACAACAGTAGTTTTGGCTTTTATTAGTGAATATAAAAAAATCATAAATACATAGGCTCAATGTAAACATAAATAAACTTCCTGTGACAAAGAGCTGCACGTGAAAATTTTTTCAAAATGCCAGCTTTTCTTTTGGTTTTATCTCCGTAGCAACCGTTTTATTTGTTGGTCACCTCAGGCTGACAAATACATCTATGTCATTTTAAGCTGAGTCGGCAAAAGAAAACATCATTTTGGATTTCTTTGGCAACGGAGTTTAACCACGCTCACTCGTCTAACGTGTTCCTATCGCATGTTATATCGTTTCGTTCAGCTTGAGCCAGGGATTCGTGTATGAAAATCTCCCAATATACCGGTAAAAAACGTGCGAGCAACAGGGAAACTTTGGCGAGGTCGCGTGACAAACGCTGTTAAAACTCAACATACATTAAAAATGAAGTAGTTTGTCAGTGATGTTCAAGGAGTCAGGGGGGTGGGGGTGAATGAAAACCTTATCAGTAAGTTCAGCTCTCAGACCTTATAAAATCTCACTTTATTATACAAATAAATTAAAGCATTTCATTTCCCTAATGGAGCTACAAGTTATTAAATCACTTTGCCTGAGGGGCAGTTTTAAACTGCTTTAAATGATGAAATAACACAGCGGAGAAACTTTCAATTATATCAATAACGGGTCGAAACTGCGGCAGCAGAGGATGGACGGCGGGTTATCCTTCACCTTCCCTCTGAGGGAACCGTGATCAACGCCTCCCATGACCGCCTGCTTATAAACACGCTTGCGCGGCTATCGTGAGTGATGGAGAAGAGATGAAGCGGTGCACGCAGGGGATGCAGGAGGGAGAAGGGAGGCGTCAGAGGGAGATGAATGGGTTTTAGGAGCTAGATGCATCGTGGAGCCAGAAGGAGGGGCAGTGCTGACTTAAGGTCAGGTGGTGGGGGGGGTGGGGAGGAAAACTGATTAGTCACTGGGAAAACAGGGAAGAGGAAGATGTGGCAGAAAAAAATAGGGCCAAATGACTTCTAGAGAGAGGAGAAAAAGTAAACAGAATGGAGAGAAGAGGAGGATGAGGGGCACATTTGGTGAAGACCAACTCTTGGCACCCTGGGTGGTGAAGGAGGGATGGGAGAGAGGGTGAGAGTGAGGGAATTGGCTGATTTTGTCTTGCCAGAGGCAGCAAGAGAAAGATGCTGTAGACGAGAGCCGTTGGCAGGCAGACAGACGATGGCATGGCGTCGCACAGGACCTCATGTTCCTTTAGCAGCCAACGGTGGATCATCAGAGGAAGGTTTCTTCTTTGTTTAGGCTTCTGAATGAATATCAAACCTCTGTTCATCCTGACGCAGTGTGAAACCCAGAGAGCAGATCAAGGTTTAGAGGAAGGATGGTCGCCACATGGCCTCTGAATCATTATGCACAGCTCCATGCTGCTTGTGTGAGTTCATGACTTTCAGAGTGACTTTCTACCAAAAGTAACAGGAACAACATGTCATTTTAGGATATATATGTTTTTTAAGTTTGACAGGCGTAAATGGATTTCTTTGCCCTGTACCGTCTAAATCATCCTACCGTCTAGCATGCTAACAAATACCGAGAAGCTTAAAGTAGACTTCAGCAAATAGTTAACTTCATCCATGAAAATAAAGTTTCATCAAAGTAACAGGGTGTCATCTGAATATATCGTATGATTGAACTCTGCAACACAAGCTCGTGTTAAATAATTGATATTTAATTGATGTCATGCTACTACTAGCATACATGATACAGAACGTGTACTAAACAAGATGAGGCAAACAAAGCAAAAAGGAGGTGTGAGGAAGGCAGATATAATAAAAAACATGTTAAATGTCAACAATGGATTGGTTTTTTTGTTGTTTTTTTTAGATTTGTCCTGTCTAACAGCTAAGCAAACAGATGAGAGCTGAAAACCTTTTGTGTTGGACATAGTTTACTTTTACAACAGGGGTTGGATTAAAAACTAAAAAAGTGATTAAAAGATGAGGCTTCATGAAAGCTTTAAGGGGCCTCTGCTTTCCCTCAAAGCTTCCAAGCTTCAGCCTAAGTGGGGGGATAATTTTAATCAGTTCAATTTTTTTTTTTTTTAAAGAAAGGCTAATTGTTGTTTTTTTATTTAAACTGTTCATGTGTTTTATAACTAAAACAAACGAAAGGAAATGTAACTTTATAAATAGTTAATCTTAATTTTACTTGTCTTTGTGAGTTTAAGTTTTTACCAAATTAAATTTTACACTCAGTAATACGGTTCATTGTAATTAATCGTAATAAATTATGTGATTAATCTCAGAAAAATATGGGATCAATTGTGATCCTCTTAGAAAACGTGATTAATCCTCATTAATCTCAGTAAATTAAGAGACAATTGTTATGAATCTTAGTAACTCATGCAGTTAATTGTGATAATATCAGTAATTTGTACAATTAATCTCAGGAAATCATATGAGTGATCGTGATTGTAAAATGATACTTATTGTCCATCACTGAAATAAAAGTGCTGATTAACCCTTTTAGCACCACAGCATTGGCTCCAGTGTTGACATTTTTTCAACCGTTGTCGTGTTCTGTAAATCCAGCGGATTCTGAAGCAGAGAAAAGCAGCCTTGCTCTAGTATTGAAGTGCTTATCCAATCAAAGTAAATCAGCCAATTCTGCCAGTTTTAAAAAGCGACATTATTTGTTACACCGAAGTGAAAAGCCGCTTTTCT